>PITA01002809.1:0-152125 GCA_004023965.1 Spilogale gracilis | reverse complement strand
GACGCCTGGGTGGCTCAGTTGGTTAAGCCACTGCCTTCAGCTCAGGTCATGATCCCGGAGACCCGGGATCGGGTCCCACATCGGGCTCCCTGCTCAGCAGGAAGCCTGCTTCTCCCTCTCTCACTCCCCCTGCTTGTGTTCCCTCTCTGGCTGTGTTTCTCTCTGTCAAATAAATAAAATCTTTAAAAAAAAAAAAAAAGAAAACAGTTTGGAACTATCTATGCATACTCTAATGACTTAGCAATTTCACCCCGAAGTGTCTGCTCTAGAGAAATCCAGGGACATGGTACACAAATATACATATCTTCATTGTTTCCAAAATTGGAAAAACCTGTCAAGAGTAACTTAAATAAATTGTGGTATATTCATATAATATAGTGCTATAAATCAATGTGAAAGGCATGAACTACTGCCATATATAATAACACGGATGAATCTTATAAACATCTTATTGAATGAAAAACTCACATAAAATAATAAAATTAAAATTATATTTTTATTAAATTCCATTTCTATGAAATTCAAAATTGACAAAACTAAACTATATTGCTTAGTAATTTATTTTTTAATCTTTTTAAAGATTTTATTTATTTATGAGAGTGGGGGAGAAGCAGAGGGAGAGTGATAAACAGACTCTGCTCGAACCCTGACATGGAGCTTGACCTCAGGACCCTGAGATCATGACCTGAGCCAAAACCAAAAGTCGAGGATGCTTAACCCACTGAGCTACCCAGGTGTCCCTATTGCTTAGTGATTTATAGGTGGATAGTAAAAATATAAAGGAAAGAAAAAAGGATTGCCACAAAAAAAACAGTGGTTATCTCTAGTCAGTAGGGAAGATTTCAGAGCAGTTGGCCTCTGGATAATATTTCCTGACATGAGTGTTTGCTTTATTATTAGTCAATAAATTCAATATCTTTGTTGTATATACTTTCAATCTATACCTGAAATTTCACAAATGTCTAGAAAGAATAAGGATAGCAATTGGGTGGCATCAATAAGATCCAGGTTTGCAACATGATTTATGTCATCACTCTTATGTCTACATACTCAAAATCTTTTGGTGAGAAACTATTTCTGAAAGAATAAAGTCAAACTCCTTAGTCTGGCATTTTAGGCCATCTAGGGTCTGGCCTAAAGCAACCATCCCAACCTTGACTACATTTCTTCATGCACCATACATGCCAGCCAGAACAAAGGACTTCCCATTCCGTGAATACATATACAACATTTTAAGACTCTAGATCTTTACTCACTCTATTCCCTCATCTTCCATCTGTCAAAATACACCATCTTTTAAAGCACTACTCAAACCACACCCACTTCTTGAAGCTCTCTTGATTTCTATTCTGTGATCTTTGATTACTTAACACTCGCCACGGATATATTTATGTATTACTTGTGTGCCTTCTTCAAGTTTAAAAATAAATAATGTTTAAAATGAGGGTTTTTTTTTTTTAAGATTTTGTTTATTTATTTGACAGAGAGAAACACAGCTAGAGAGGGAACACAAGCAGGGGGAGTGAGAGAGAGAGAAGCAAGTTTCCTGCCAAGCAGGGAGCCCGATGGTGGGGCTTGATCCCGGGTCTCCGGGACCATGACCTGAGCCAAAGGCAGTCGCTTAATGTCTGAGTCGCCCAGGAGCCCCAAAAAGGGTTTTTAATAATCTACCTTAGTTAGCAAATTTCATATTGCTACTAAGAGGCAAAAATTGGCAAAATGATTCTTACTCCTATTTTTTAAAGCCACAAAGTAGCTCAAAATTATATACCTGAAATTACTTTAACACTGTATTTTTACTATACTGGAATTAAAAATAATTCTACATCCAAAACCGATGCTTTTGTGTCCTGAGATCCTCCTGTGATTTCATAATTCAAATATCAGAGTAACCATAAACCAAAAAGACTCAGCTAATTTCAGAAAAAAAAGAAAATTTCATCACCCAAGTGATGTTAATTTTCAGCTAGTCTGTATCAGCTTGTTCAAGTCTCTCCCTCACCAGAGAGAGAGGAGTATTTCACATCAAACTACTTACAGAGTAAGTTTCTAATGTTTTGTACATCATTTTGATAGACCTCATTTTAAGCAAATATTTTAATGTCTGCTTACATTAGAAATGTTCTCTCTGAGATTTTATAGATACACATTTTACTCTTTTGCAAAATGTTTATCATTTTTTAAAAAAGAACTTTAAACAAACTATGGAATTTTTCTACACCAGTATAAAGGTTTTCTGAGGTAAGTAAGAATTTGTCACTATTATCATTATCATTTTTATTAGACTGCTGCCAAAAAAAAAAAAAATGTAATACCACAGCAACTGGATCCTGTGAGCAAGGGTAGCAATTCATATCAAATCTCTAATATTGAAATCAACTTCAACTAGACATCTTCTCCTGCATTCCTTCCCTCTTGCTCCATTTTCTCCATTATTCCACTTTGCTTATTTAACTATTGATTACTACTCATTTTATTGAACTTTCAGGGTATATCGATGCTCAAGGTGACAGTGATTGCAAAGTGGCAAATAAAGGATAAGCAATAATGAGAAAAGATTTGTGCTTAAGTGAGTAAGTTGCTTTTCACTTCAAAGAAACAAATTAACCCTGCTGTAATTGCGGGCAGGGGGCTCCTCTATGACTTCCAAACTTCCTCCTCAGTCATGCAGGTTCTTTTTTTCTCAGAGAGAGAGAAAGAGATTGTGCAAGGGACGGCCTAGGAGGTGGTGGTGCACAGAGTAGGGAGAGGGAGAGAGATAATCTTAAGCAGGCTACGCTCCCAGCACAGAGTCGGACACAGGGCTCCATCTATCTCACAACCCTGAGATCATGACCTGAATCGTGATCAAGAGTGGGGATAGGAACCAACTGAGCTACGCAGGCGTCCCCATCATGCAACTTCTAATGAGCTTCAGGGGAAAGAAAAGAAACTACAGGCTAGCAGTTGTGTTTTCCAGAGTTACTTCTATTAAGTGTGTATGGAGAGGCCACTTTTAAGCTACAGGCTTGAGCAATGGAAGATAGAAAGGGTCCACAGCAGCTCAAGAGCTGAATAAAGACAGGCCCTGCAGGCAACCCACCTCAAAATAGCTATAGGCCATAACTAACCAATGGGCTACTTGCAACCAGGCATAGTTACCAAAAAAAGAGATAATGCCATAAGTCCCCATGCATACTCATCTTCCTCTTTTAAAGACAGTCCCTGCCCATGGCCTTGTGGCAGACAGTCTCTGCTTTGCTGTCCTGCCCTCTGCTCCCTTGCAGGGGATTCAGTAAACTTGGATCTCCTGTGTTCTGCCCCTGGTGAATTCTTTTACCCCACTCATGCCTCCGGCTTCCGCCTAGTGGGTTTGCCCCACATTTGGGGGTCCCCATCCGACTTGGGAGACACCACACATATGATGACTTTGGACAGATCACCACAGAAAAGTTTTTAACTCTCAATCTTTACCTTGATTTCAAATATATGTCACTTAGAATAACACATGAGCATTAGTATCAATGATCAAAAATATGGATTTATCTATTTAAAAGGAATCAAGAGCCAATATGAGGTGTAGACCCTTAAATTCACATAGATGTGGAGCCAAGCCTCAGGTCACCTGAATGAACCACTGTCAACATTGTTCCTAATATATCAAAGAAGGGAAATCAATAATTCTGCATTTTATATATACATATATCTATATAGATACTTACATATCATATCATATTCATATATATATGAGTCAAGTTTCATATTTCCTAGAATGTAATACTTTTCTGATTTACCATAAAACCATCACAAAATTTCAGTCTCTTATTCCACATACTGGATATTTCCAGGGAGACTAGTGCAGATTTATAAAGAAAGTGTTTTTTGTTTTGTTTTGTTTTGTCTTGTTTTGTTGTTTTTTTACTTATTGGACAGAGAGAGAGAGAGAGAGAGAGAGAGCACACAATCATGGGGAGCTGCAGAGGGAGAGGGAAAAGCAGGTGCCCTTAGACCAGTAGGGAGAGCTGAGGAGGGACTGGTCCCAGGACCCTGGGATCATGACCGGAGCCTAAGGCTGCTGCTTCACTGACTGAGCCACCCAGGCACTCCTGTAAAGGAAGTTTCGATTTCCCAGATAAAGAAGGGAGTTCTAGAGGAGAATGCCCGTGACATTTGTATTGAGAAGCCGGTAAGAAAGTATTCAGAGAAGTGGACTTTGTGCTTAATCTCATCAAGTCACTCAGTCACAAACTTTTGACTCAAGTCACAAACTTTTAATTCTAAATAAGAAGTTAAAAAAAATATCCAAATTCTAAAAGTCAGAAAAGTGTTTTTTAGTCATCAAATACAGAGAGTGTATGTAAGCGACAATCTCAGGCTGTTCTAGAAAGAAACGGTAGAAAGAACATTAGTTACTAGTATCTTCAAAAATATGCCCGAGAATGAAAATAATCAGAAATGTCCAGGGAATCGGTGTCTGTTCCTCACTTAGTCCCATTCTAGTTGTTTCTCTGACTAGTGGGTGGATATGGTAAACCAACTAGCAGAGCATTTTGTGGAGGGAATGAATGGTATGAAAACATGGACATTAACCTTAGGTCTCTAGTAATTAACACTACATAAACCCGACTCATCAATGCCTTCAGAACGCAAGGGAAAGAACCCACAGACTGCAATGGGTTTCAGGCTTCCATGGGTCCACCCATCAAACATTTTTGATTTGGGGAAAAAAAATGGCTAATGCCTTGAAAAAGCTGTTTGACCAAAGTATCTGAGCCAATGGCTTCCTGTAGACGGCCTCTCTGCTGTGACACAGCAGCCAATTGTGGGGTGATGTGCAAAAGAGTTCAGCCTGGGTAGTTTCAGGGCACTGTTGGAAGTAAATGTTCATCTTGAAAATGTTTACCTTCAAACAAGAATGGCCTTCCTGTTTTATTTTGAAATATGCTTTTCAGCTGTTAAAATGCCATTATAGTCAATGTTTGCTTACCTAATTGGTTTTATAAAGCAAGTATTGTCCAGATGTTGCTTTAATGCTCTAAGCACTCCACAAGGTACTGGACAAAAAAGACAAGCTTCTTTTATATTGCAAATGTCATGTCTCTGTTTCCGTGTGTAACACTGATATCAAGTAAAGTATTATTGATATTAATGTACATTAAGACATTCACTAATGTACCAGATGACTGTTAGAATACATTCTCAAGCCATCATACATTCTCACAAACTTAAATGCACAGGTGAACAATTAACCAATCCCTGTAATTCTGAGTAACATGTAAACCTGAAAATACTGCTGTGCAAAAAAAAAAAAAAAAAAAAAAAAAGAGCCTCTCACATTTTAATAGACTCCATTTTGCCTGAAGATGTTATTGTTTGATCTCAGGCAATTGTGATTTTCTATTTTCTTCAAGCTTCTGGAACTTCCACCAAAATTCTTCTTAATTTCTACTTGCCAAGTCCTGTGGCAATGTCCTTTGCAAAGTTAACTATATCCCTGTCCCTCTTTGCCCATTCCTACTACCTACCGCTCCTGGTTGGAATCTTTATCATCTGCCTAAACATTTTCAAATGCTTTTGAAATTATTATGCAGCCTGAAGGGCTCATCTGTCCCAGTTCATCATCTTAAAAACTTCCTATTTTCCTCTTTCCCAGGCAAATAGGACAGAGCTCCATAAATCGTTGCTCATCTACATATACCTGATGCTCCAGTTAAAACAGAGAAGAAGCTGTGGCTTCTCAAAGAATAGGCTCCACTTCCTTACTTCTTTTGTTTCTCTTATTCCTACCTCCCACAGGCTCTCCATTCTACTCAACTCCCTTACCCAGTATAGGCTTCATAAGGACTTCAGCTTCCTGTAAACTTTCATTCCCCTACTCTCAGAACACTTCATCTACTCTAGTTATTCTAGCCAGTCATGTTTTGCCTTGCAAAATCCTTCATAATGTGGCTTATATTGGTGATGGTGTTGGTGGGGTGTGTGTGTGTGTGTGTGTGTGTGTGTGTGTGTGTGTGTGCCATGTTCCAACTCCTGAGGTTTGATGAAGGGTTGTAGTCCTCTTTTAACAGGAGTTGCTCTGCTTGGAAAAAATAAAGTTTGGAAACCACTGACATATTATTTCTCAGCTCTTAAACTTCTATTTCAGAGCTAGAGAGAAAAGGAACTTAGTCTTTTTTGTTTTAATGTGCATCTGAAGTGTCTCACACATAATAGAGGGTCAATAAATCTTTAAATATTGGTTGAGGCTTTACCTTTAGTTAATGGAAATATGAAAATCCTAGAAGGAAACATAAATATTTAATTTTTAAAAAGTACTTTCATAACATACCTGAAAGTAGATTATGAAAGGGTTAAACAAGGAGTCCCTGACCTAAAATGGAACAATATTTAGTCCTTCAGCAGAAATATCATGTCAGCCATGTTTCTACCTAATGGGACATCCAAAGTGAACCAATTTAACTTTTCCTAATCCTGTCACAAATAGAGATCAGAAATGGGAAGAATCTATTTGTGCTATGATAAAAATCAGTAATTCTATCTGTATCTATTCTGGTCTTTGTCCCTCTTACCTGATCAGAGCTCCAAAAATCCTGGCATTTCCCAAGTGATAAGGAGTGCCTTTTTTATGCTAATGAGGTGACTCCTGTTAGGTCCTGGATACCTTCAGGATGGAGAATGGTTACCAGAACAACCAGCTGTGTGATTAGAGCATTAGAACTTTGAGCCAACTCAACTTGTGGGAGGGGGAGAGAGGCTGGAAATTGAATTCAGTCATATGGCCAATGATTCACTCAATCATTTATGCTTATATAATGAAACACCAATAAAAACTTTGATTGGTGAACACATTGACGTGCTGGGAGTGATGTACCCGGTTTTCAGAAGAAGATAGCACAGAAGCTCTGCATTCTACCCCACCACCTGGCTTTGCCCTATGCATTTCTTCATTTAGCTGTTCCTGACCTGTAACCTTTATAATGCAACTGTAATAATTAGTATAGCACCTTCAGTGAGTTCAGTGGTTATTCCAACAAATTATGAAACATGAAGGGGTTATAGGAAGCCCTTAAGTTTTTAGCCAGATAGACAGAAGTGCAAGAGGCATGAAGACACCCAAACTTATGGAGATCATCTGAAGTGGAGGCAGTCTAATGAAGAATTTTAACTTGTGGGGTCAGTTCTAACTCTAGATAAATTAGTGTTAGAATCAAATACTAATTCAGTTCAATTGGGGTGTCAGAGAATTGGTGTCAAAATACAGTGTTACAGTTAGTAGGAAGGTAGTGGCTCAGAAGACATCCATAAAGCACAGAATTGAGAAACAATGTTATATGGCGCCTGTCAAAGAAGAGGCAGCCCCAGGATAATATGCAATAAGAACAGAAGTTTTTTCAAGAGTAATAGAGAAATGAACTCTTCTTGGGTGCCTAGGTGGCTGAGTGGGTTAAAGCTTCTGCTTTTGGCTCAGGTCATGATCTCAGGGTCCTGGGATCAAGGCCTGTGTCAGGGTCTCTGCTCAGCGGGGAGCCTTCTTCCTCCACTCTCTCTGCCTGCCTCTCTGCCTACTTGTGATCTCTCTCTCTGTCAAATAAATAAATAAAAACCTAAAAAAAAAAAAAAGAAAAGAAAAGAAATGAACTCTTCTTAGCAAGAAAATTGACAGATTCTTGAGGTAAATTTTGTGAAGGGCAGAAGGTAGGCCAAGAAGCACAAGTTGATTCCATCATCTTAATCCAGAACAGGGTGAGTTTGTACTTAGAAATGGCAATGTAAGAAAGAGGAGTTGGGCAGGGAGGGTGCAAACTGCAACTGGATGCCAACAAAGATATCGCCATCAGCCACGCAGGCTAAGGAAATTTTACCTGTTCTAAAATTAGGACAGAATGATAATCAATATCTGATCCATTTCCCTGCCATGTAATCATCATGCTTAAGTCAACAGCTCCGTAAAAGAAATGTCATTTCCATTCCACTGCATGTTTCAGTCATTTTAAGCTAAGGCTTTCACTGTTTGCTTAGAGTAAGGATTACAAGACCTTTCTGAACATTACTGTTCAGAATAAATAGATCTCTGGATAAACAAATTACCATAGTCAAAATTTTGGTGCCCACGGTGGGTAAGAGCAAATTACCTCTCATAACACTGCACCTCAACCATGCTTATTTGTGTCTGAATTCTTTACACATTCCACTTCTCATTAGTGAGAATTCACAAATTGAATAGGTACTTTTAAAAGAAAACAATGAACACACACACACACACATACACACACACACACACACACACACACACACACCTGGACCCAATTCCAAGTTGTAAAGGGACAAATTGTTTTGGTTCTGGAATTCTGGAAGGAAATATATTGAGAACAGCAACTATTGATTCAGATAGCAAATTTTCCTGCTGAAAATATGCAGGAAGTGGGTGATGTGAATGAATGTGTAAAGGGGCATTATGTTCTGTACTTGACGAATGAATAGCCTTAGCTGGCCATTACCAAACCATCACAGGACCCATAAAGCTTACCTTTTCCTTTTCTTACAGTCTGCTAATTGTTAAAACCATGAAACACTTTTCCCTGGTCATTGTCAATGTCTTTAATATTTCCAACTTTAGGGAAAAAGTTACTAAATTGAATAATTTTTGCTCTCAAAACATATTCTAAATATTGATCTTATAAGATCCCAGTTTTTCTCTTAATAATCTCCAAAGATCACCTAATATTTTCAACAAATTTTTTAATAGTACTATTCTGACTTCACTTCATCTGTATAGTAAATACATGTCTTCTATTTCTCATGTAGGGAAGTATGAACAGGAATATTTCATAGTCACAAAAATCTAACATAAAATTCAAAAAATATGTAAATCATTAGATCATGAGCATAACCACAATTTCATAAAACCCAATTCACTATAGCACAATACTTTAGAATATGTGACAGTTAAATTTATTTGTCAACCTTTCTGGGCCACAGTTGCCAGATTTTTGATTACACATTATTCTGAATGTTTCTGTAAGGCTATTTGTGGATAAGATTGACGTTTAAATTGATGAACTTTGAGTAAAGCAGATTGCCCTCTGTAAAGTAGGTGGGCTTCATCTAATGAAATCATGACCTGAAAAGAACAAATGACTGACCTCTCTCAGGACAAGAAGGAATTTAGCAGCAGACAGTCTTTGGACTTGAATTGTAGTATTGATTCTCCTCTGGGTCTCTAGCCTGCTATCCCACTCTGCAAATTCTGGACTTATTAGCCCCCATAATTGTGTGAGTCAGTTCCTTAAAATAAATTTCTTGGGTGCCTGGATGACTCAGTCGTGAAGTGTCTGCTCTGCATTGGGCTCCCTGCTTAGTGGGAAGCCTGCTTCTCCCTCTCTCACTCCCCCTGCTTGTGTTCCCTCTCTAGCTTATTTCTCTCTGTCAAATAAATAAGACCCTTAAAAAAAAGAGAGAGAATTTACACATACATTATAACAAAAAGTTCCCCCAGTCACAAATATCTGTATTTACAGAAAACTTTCACTTTTTCCATTCAACATAAAATTATTAAAAATTATCACAACTGGAAATAAAGGGAAAGATATACCATGCTCATGGACTGGAAGAATTAATATTGTAAATTGTCCACACTACCTAAAGAAATCTACAGATTTAATGCAATATCTATCAAAATACCAATAGTATTTTTCATAGAACTAGAACAAATAACCCTAAAATTTGTATGGAACCACAAAAGACCCCACATAATCAAAGTAATATTAAGAGAGAAGAAAAAAGCTAGCGGTATCACAATGCCGGATTTCAGATTTCAAACTACACTGCAAGACTGTGGTAATCAAACAAAAATAGAAATATAAATCATAGAACAGAATAGAGTCCAAAAATAAATCTATACTTACATGGTCAATCTTTAACAAAGAAGGCAAAAATATACAATAGGAAAAAGTCTCTTCAATTAATGGTAGTGGGAAAACTGGAGAGCTACATAAAAAAGAATAAAACTGGACTCAAACATCAAAATAAACTCAAAATTGATTAAGGAACTAAATGTAAGACCTAAAGCCATAAAATTCCTAAAAGAAAACATAGCCAGTAACCTCTTTGACATTAGTCTTAGCAATATTTTTCCAAGTCTGTCTCTTCAGATAAGGAAAACAAAAGAAAAATAAACAATTGGGACTATATCAAACTAGAAAGCTTTTGCACAACAAAGGAAACCATCAACAAAATAAAAAGTCAACCTACAGAATGGGAGAAGATATTTGCAAAGATATATCAGATAAGGGGTTAATATCCAACATATATAAAGAAATCATACAACTTGACATCAGAAAAACAAAAAATAATTTAAAAATGGGCAGAGGACCTAAATAGACATTTTCTCAAAGGCTACATACAGATGGCCAACAGAAACATTAAAAGTTGCTCACCATCACTAATCACCAGGGAAATGCAAATCAAAACCACAATGAGATATCACCTCACATCAGTTAGAATAGCTAGCAACAAAAAGATAAAAAATAAGAAGTATTGGCAAGAATATGAAGAAAAGGGAACCCTCACATCTATAAAAGAGTGAGATCTTACTATCTGTAGCAACATGGATAGGCCTAGAAGATACTATGCTAAGTGATACAAGTCCAAAGGAGAATGACAAATACCATATGATTTCACTTAAATGTGGAATCTAAAAAAAAAAAACAAAAACAAAAACAAATGAAAAACAGCAATATACTCATAAATACAGAGAATAAATGGTGGTGGCCAGAAGGGAGAGGAATGGTGGTTGAATGAAATAGATGAAGGGGATTAAGAAGTACAAATTTCCAGTTGTAAAATAAGTAAGTCATGAGGATAAAAAGTACAGCATAGGGATTATGGTTCATTACAGTATAATAACTCTGTATGGTGACAGATGGTAACTATCCTTAATCATGACGAGCACTGGGTAATGTACAAAATTGCCAAATCACTATGCTATATACCTGAAACTAACAAATTATATGTCAACTATACTTCAGTAATATTTTTTTTTTAAAAGACAAGAAATAAGTTTTGGCAAGGGTGTGAAGAAAAGGGAACCCTTGTGCACTGTTAATGAGAATGTAAATTTGTGCAGCCACTCTGGAAAACACGATGGAGTTTCCTCCAAAAATTAAAAACAGAAATACCATATAATACAGTAATTCTACTTCTGGGTATTTGCCTAAAGAAAATAAAAGCACTAATTTGAAAAGATAAATGCACTCCTATGTTTACTGCAGCATTATTTACAATAGCCAAGATATGGAAGCAACCTACGTGTCCATCAATAGATGAATGGATGAAGATATAGTGTATATATACAATGCAATACTACTCAACCATAAAAAGGAACTAAATCTACCATTCACAACATGGATGGACCTAGAGAGTACTTTGCTAAGTTAAATAAGTCATTCAGAAAAAAATACTGTATCATTTCACTTCCGTGTAGAGTCTAAAAAATAAAACAAACAAAAAGCAAAAATAGACTCATAAATACAGAGAACAAACTGGTGGTTGCCAAAGAGGTTGCAGATGGAGGGATAGGAAACAGGTGAAGGGGATTAAGAGGTACAAACTTCCAGTAACAAAATAAATAAGTCATGAGGATGAAAAGTATGGCATAAGGAATATAATCAATACTATTGTAATAACTTTGTGTGGTGACAGATGGTAACTACATTTATCATGGTAAGCACTGCACAACATATATAATTGTTGAATTACTATGTCATACACATGAAAGTAATATAATATTACATTACACATCAACTATACTTTAAAAAATAATTAAAACACATTGGCTTTGATAATTGTATCACACAGTATTTTTAATATGTACTGACAGTGATATCTTTCCTTATCTTCATGGTTTCCTTTCTTCTGATTAGAGTATTTTGACTTTCCTATGGGTAATTAATTACCTGCCTGAGGTTGATCTCATATGGTAGCCTAGAACTAGGATTGCGTGCATATGGAAACCTCCTACATGGACCAAATGGAAAATTCATAGGTCCTACAGGGTAGCTACAGACAAAGAGAGGTTCAATAGCCTTGGCATAAGCACCAAGAAAGACAGAGGCCTAAGTCTGACGCAACAAGAATTTCAGGACCCAGAACCACGCATTACACCAGTAGTAATGGTTTGCTGAGGAGGCTGTTTCTGTTTCTGCCTTACACTCTAGCAGAAGTGGTTCCTGAGCTCTGTGGTTAACCCCTCTCACGGATGAAAGGATAAAAGTCTTAGAGGTCTCTTAGTCCAGGGATCTCACCTGGCAGATTCCTCATTCTACCCAGGCTACCAACTATCATCATCATCTTGAGCTAACTGGGACAAGGGGAGCTGGGGTCATTCAGACATACCCCATAACCACTGAAATATTCAGGGATGGTTGTGTGACTCAAATCAGGACAATAAAGCCACAGTCACGGGTAGTAGTACTTCACAGACTACTTCTGGGTAGGTCAGCAAAGAAAAACTCTTTCATTTGGTATTGTGACACTGCAATCTCTCTACAGAGACCTTTTTCTAACTTATGGAAAGATCCTTAAATAGAGTAAAGCCCATGCAGAAGAAAACAAAGCCAAGAGAATGAGAGAGATCCTGGAGGATGCTGTTAGAAAACAAGTATCTAAATTGGCCTCCTGGAATTTTTGGTCAAATGAGCCAATAAGTTCATGTTTAGTTTAAGACTGAATTCAATCTGTCACTTGGAAACTACAAAAGCACAATTCATTTATTTCACTTTACTAAGAATTGTATCTAAAAGTAACAAGAAAATTGAACCTGAGTATCTTTAAACACAAATGAATTACTTTATTCTTGTGACTTCAGGTACTTTTCGGCTCAATGACAAAGAAATGAAGGCTTCAGGGTATTTGCTCATGAGAATGGACTCTGATCTGAGCAAACACTTTTCTTGGTATATAGGCCTCTTTTTCAATCTATTCTTTACTTTCCATTAGTCTTTCTCATAATTGACTCAAGGCAGGTGAGGAACACATTCAACACAAGAAACCAAAAACACAGGAAAAACTGATAGACCATACCATTCCTCCAAACAAGTACCATTATTTTCACGTTTGTCATATTCAGTGTGTTTATTAACACAAGTGAATGACCAAATTTAGAAACCATGTTGCATCATGGGGAATGTCTTCCTTCTCTCTATACCCTATTATCACCACATTTGTTCATCATCTCATTCCTACCTTCCTTCTTTTTTTCTCTTTCTTTTTCTCTCTCTCTCTCTTTCTTTCTTTCTTTCTTTCTTTCTTTCTTTCTTTCTTTCTTTCTTTCTTTCTTTCTTTACTTTTTTCTTTCACTAAACAAGTTAAAGCCTTCTAAAGGAAGACAATTTTCTGCAGGAAAACAAGCAAATGATTTCTGGGTTGTACTTTGGCCCTTAGGAAAGGTGTTGGAGCATTCCTTCCCTAGGTTAAAGAACTCTTACACTATGGGATTCTGTCACATCAAGGGGCATCAACTCTAGCAACGTGTTCGGTTAGTTCCAGAGAGCCAGAAGAAAGCATAGCAGTCTCTGTCATGCACTGTGGGATTCTGTCCCATCAAGGGACACCAACTCTAGCAGGGTATTCGGTTAGTTCCAGAGAACCAGAAGAAGGCATAGCAGTCTCTGTCACTTCTTTTTCCCCACACACTTATAGGCATTAAAGAGCACATGAGGAGGCGCCTGGGTGGCTCAGTCGGTTAAAGCGACTGGTTTTGGCTCAGGTCATGATCCTGGAGAACCAGGATCGAGCCCCTCATCGGGCTTCCTGCTTGGCGGGAAGCCTGCTTCTCCCTCTCTCAGTCCTTCTGCTTGTGTTCCCTCTCTAGCTGTGTTTCTCTCTGTCAAATAAATAAATTAAAAATTCTTAAAAAAAAAAAAAGAGCACATGAGGAAGACGTAACACAGCACAAAGACACATGAGGAGGACACATCAGTGGACACTAAATGTTTCTGTAAAGAGATGAATACTGTTAATATGAGCCATATCGGTTTTACCACAAACACACCACCATGATTTTTTTTAGATGTTGTGCTCTCTGAGATCCCCTAGCAAGTGACCCTGGTAAGCCACTGGGAAGGAAGAATGGCAATCCCTTTCTGCTGGGAGCAAGGCATAGTTAAGGAAGTGCAAGTTTCAGCAGTCACAATATAAAGTGGCAAAAAAAAAAAAAAAAAAAAAAGAATGAATATATGACAACATGTGGATGCTAGATAGGAAGTTGTAAACTTTCTTTTGTAGGGGATGGTTTATGATGGAAATACACTCTAAACCATATGCTTGCCTTCAGGCAGGGAAAGGACTAGATACATATTTTTAAGCCATTTCCAGCTCTAAGTCCCAGTCTTTAGTAAAATGAAGAAAAAGAGCTGCTGCTGACTGAGCCTGCATGTTCTTCTCTGACTCATTCACATTATGTGGGATTGGCTCAAAGCAGAGAACAGATGTGGGTCATCAGGGTGCACTGCTGACTTTTTGGCTGATCCAAGTAAGCTAATCTATACTCTGCACTTGCAGATGTGTGGTAATATCTAACATTCAACACTTCAAAACAATAGGAGAATAACTACTGAAAAGAATAGGGAAAAAACAAACATTTTCAATACTTTTTTTTTATAACTTTGAATGTAAAGCATGTCTAGGAAAAGCCTGTCCCAGACACAACTTTATCAAGTGCCATTTTACAAGTTAATGAACAAAATAAAATGAATATTCTTTTACTTCTCTCCCACCTCCCAAAAGGCTGATTCTCTTGTGTATAAAATCCTCAGCCATAAATTACTAACTCCTGTTATTTTTGTTTTCCAAGAGAGAATGAATCTGAAAGTAGAATTTCTTTCTTTCTTTCTTTTTTTTTTTTTTTCTGGAGATATGCCGCTTTTTTTCTGGCTGTGTACAGATAAGCTGTGTTTCTGAATTGATAAAAACCAGATTGTTCAACTACTGATGAAATGTTGATAGTATCAAAAAAAATTTACGTATTATAAAGCTCAACTCAAATCCCTAGCCATGGGCAGGCCTTTGGCCATTTGCATTCACCGAGGATCAGCATGTAGTCACACAGTGCCTTGAGAAGCATGGATCTAGCCCAAAGCACAGCCAATGTCAAGTCCATAGCCCCAGATTTTCAAGACTTAAGGCCAGATTGGTCCTTTCATAAATTTGCTAACTCTGTTAGAAATGAAGAGAGGTTGCAAAAACACATATTCTGAGGGAAATGTGAACCTTACCCAGCTCAGAGGTTCAGAGATTATTCTTTAATAGCTGATAATTTAGGAAACTTTTTATGACATGGCCAGATTGTTGTCGAAAACCAACCTCTGTGCTTCGGAACCAAACTATAACGTGAAGACAGAGTTTGGGATGTAGAAGAACAATAATAGCTTTATTGCTTTGCCGGGCAAGGGAGGCTGCAGCAGGCTCCCTAAAGGAAAGGACTGGGGTGTTTCATAAGGAAATACAGGATCTAGCTGCTTTCGTAGGAAACTGTGTATGTGCTACCAGCCTCCTTTGTCATGTGTTTAGGGTGGTACCGGGTTCCTGAAGCAAAAGGCTAAGAAGGGAGGAGAGGAGGTTTGCAGAAGAGAGGAGAAATGTTACTTGAAAATCAAGCTTCACTTAGTGCAACCATTTTGATTTTTGTTCAACTTTATGCTTGTGAGTGGTTTCAAAAATATCAGGGCTCTTCTGCGGGCAGTTGTGGAAGTTAAAGTGGAAACTTTTCTCTTCCTATTTATTGAGCTAACATGATCAGCATTTCAGGATAGGGTTTAGCTATTGCAATGCTCTCTCTCTCTCTCTCTCTCTCTCTCTCTTTTGCTGCTGCTGTTGTTATTAATCATAGACTAGCCATAGCAATCGTATAAAGTAGGTATTTGTATTTGATTTTTCACAAATGAGGAGTGTTTAAAGAATTAAGTAGTTTCCTGACGTCATACAGCAAGTAGTTGTCAGTCAGGATTTACACGCGAGTTGATATACCTTCCAGAACTGGTGCCCTTTCAATTGTACCAAGATGTACAACTGACTCATCACAAACACCCTGGGACTGAACCCAGAAGATAGGGTAGTGAATTCCTGAAGTTCGGTCCAAACGGTGGGCCCTCCAACCAACTTAGTCCCCAACACTACAGTGCCCTATAGACACTTACACATGCCTAGAGGTAAAAAGAAATCAAAACCTAAAGGGATAAAGAGGGAGAGAGGCTAGAAGAATACATAGGTCCTTTGATCAATCAGCAGTCAGTAATTGCAATCAGAACTCCAAATAGATTTCTCTGTCCTCAATTCTGTATGAAAGAAGCATGCATAAATCCTATTATTTATTAGATTTATCTGGTTCATTTTAATCTTTCAATATATAATATAATTGTGATATATTTGGTTTCAGAATAAAATAAAACATTCTTCTCTTGGGCTCTCTTGTTCTCAATCCTCCTTTTTCTGAAGAACGTAGGCTGTGGTACAAGGAAGCATCACAGTCTTCATCACGAATAAGAAAACTGAATGTTTATTCGAAGGCACTAGTTTACAAAGCTGGGTGGAGAATTTATAAGGTGTAGACTTCTCCTGACACTTGACAGCTTGGACTTCTCTGCCATTTTGACACAGAATTATCAAGAGATTAGTTTTCTGGCCCTTGCGTATAAGTCTTTGCCAGACCCATAATACGTAGAAACCTATTAATGTGATAAATAATATGAAAAACAAACCCTGGGAAAGGGATTAAATTTGGTGGGGATTTCCTTCAAATAGCTAAATTCATCTTTCTCAAAAGAAGCAGAGGAAGCTGCTAATGTTGCCTTGGAAAATTTGAAAGTGAATTATGTTCACCTCTCTTTACTTAGTCAAATATCTCAACTTAGTTAAAGCAAAGGACTCAAAACATCCTGTGATTGAAAGGGCAGATTTTTTTTTTCAGTTACTTTTCCCAACTGATTAAAAGAGAAAAATCACATTGCAAGTCATAAAAAGAAGTGATATAAAATATTTCCCCCAAGTAATAACAAAGGAATTACAAACAAATACAAAAAAAAAGACACTAGGGGAAGAGGAAGAAAAATTGAGGTCATGAAGAAAAAGTGGTTCTGAACAAAATAAAGCTTCAAGACATTAAAAACCAAATCAGCAGCTGTGATTTTTTTTTTCCCCTCTACATCGTGTAGTAGTGAAGAGCATAGGCTTAGGGTCTTTACAGCTGTGTCGTCTTGGGCAAATTATTTCATCTTTACCCTCTTTGCTTTCCTTCTTCATATTAAAACCGTACTTACCTCACATGTTGTGGTAGAGATAAATAATTTGATACCTGTAAAGCTCTGAGAATCTTACATGAACTATCTTATTACCTAAATGCCCCCCAAATGCTGCTACTTCATTTATAAAACTTTAGAACTTGAATCCAAAAGGAACCCACTGCTTTTAGAAGGCTGCTTAGGAGAAATAATGTAAATCTGGGTTTGCCCTCTGCCATTTTGCAGTTGATTCATCTTTGCCTTTCTCACATTTGTTTCAGAAAAATATTGACTTCAAAGTGATGTAGCAATGAGCAGCAGAGCCAACTGGACCCTACATATCTCAGGGGGTTTCAACTCTTTTATCTCACTGTAATGTATTAAATGCTCTTCTTCTAGCAAATAAACCTTTATGTTAGGAAAGACATTGAATTCTTTGTGAAGGGGTGTGTGCAAAAAAAAAAAAAATACTGATATGGAGGGGAAGGAAAAAACAGCTGACTGGTCACTGGAATAGTATCTATAGGTTTACATCTGAAGTTTGCTCTAGAGCAGTGGTTCCCAAACTTTAGCATGCATGAGAATCACCAGGAAGCCTCCTTTAACAACTGACTTCTGGTTCCAATCCCTGGAATTCCTGATTCAGTAGGTCTGAATTTTCCTAACATATTCTCAATTGATGGTAATTCTGGGGACCAAACTTTGAGAACCTTTGCTCTGGATCTAATATTAAAGTCACTTGGGGAGTTTTTGTTTTTGTTTTTTAATACGAGTGCCTTGTAAATTAGAATCTTGGGGTGGTCTGTCTGAGCATTTATTTGAATTTAATGAAAACAAAACAAAACAAAACAAAACAAAACTTCTTTTTTTTTTTTTTAAAAGATTTTATTTATTTATTTGACAGAGAGAAACACAGCCAGAGAGGGAACACAAGCAGGGGGAATGAGAGAGGGAGAAGCAGGCTTCCTGCCGAGCAGGGAGCCCGATGTGGGGCTCGATCCCGGGTCTCCGGGATCATGACCTAAGCCGAAGGCAGTCGCTTAACCAACTGAGCCACCCAGGCACCCCAAAACAAAACTTCTTAAATGACTGTATGGTAGAGCTAGGATTGGGACCTTCTGATCTGGAGATATGGTTGTCAAGGAGGATAGCTGCTGCATCAGGGTCCCCAGACAGCTTTTCCAACTTCTCTTTAACCCATCCCAGGGTTAGATGATCCCTTGGGAAGGGAATGGAAATAGTTTTAAAATTTTTTTCAGTCTCAGGATCACTTCTGTCCAAATTACCTTATATTTATACAAATAAAGATCCCCTGCCTCACGTAGGACCTGCAAAGTCCTAGATGATCTTAATCCACACACCAAACCAGTGTTTGAAAATTAATGCTCTCAGGACAAGAAGGAGTAGGTTCAATTTTTCCTTGCTGATTACGAGTTGCACTGGAACATCATACCTAACATAGTAATGACTGGTTAGTTCCAAGTTCAGGGGCATCAGCCCTAGGAAGGTGAAGGAATTGATAAAAGATGGAAGGTGGGAAGGAAAGGGAGTGCTGAGGTAGACTCATCTCTCCTTACCAGAACCAGTAATTACCCAGCTGGCTTCTCTCTTAATTTACCCTGGCACATGGGATGGAACATGTTCTGCTGATAGACATTTCTGAAACACCAAGCAGCCTCTGCTCACAGATGCTCAGTTGCTGCCTCAACAGAGAAAAAGCGAGAGAGCAAAAGAATTTTGCAAGGAAACATTTTTCTTTATTTCCTCCTCTTAATGGGGAGAGGAATGCTACATGTGAGGAAAGACCGGATGCTGACATGATTACTAAAGTAGTAAAAGCGAGAGACCACCGTCAGGTAAAATACTTAGGAAGGTAACTCTTGAGGAGAGTCTCTCCCTTGTGAAGCTGTTTATCTAAGCTCCTGTATTCAAAACTGAATACCTATTACTTGCCTATATTATGATGCTATTGAGACAATTTCATACACTATTTTTTGAGTAGCTCCAAAACGCCAGAAATGAATACTCAGTCTCCCATCACTTGGAAAGAAAAAGGCTGCCGATGGTGTTGCTAGCCACCGTCATTCTCTATATGACAGAGTTGGCAGTTTTGCCCCTAGAACTCACGGTCCCCTGATGCCTTTTGTGTGAAAGGGGATCCCCACTGTTCGTTCAATTCTAGATGAATCTCTTGGCTGATATTTTCCATCAACCCACAGCTTGGTTGTGCATTGGCAGCCAACAATGCTGCATATTGCTGGGGTCAGCCAAAGAAACAAAGGGTAACCAGTTCTAGTTGATGAAATCTGCCTGAAGGGTTTTATACCTAACACAGGGTTTCTAATGAGATCCTCAACTCACTAAAGACATTCTAAAAGATAAATATTCTATCAATTATTAGTGTTTAAAACACTCCTAAGTAGATTTTTCTCCATGTATGCTGTGTGTGGTCACTGGAACTCCTTAACAATGATTTAAGATTTTAGGATGAAAATATGGGAAGCACTGAAAATTTGTCTAAGTATATCAAAGTTGCAAAGTCAAATGATTCCCCTGTGACTTTTCCTTAAAATAAGAGGAAGTCAAAAGAGCTTGTTTTCCATGCACTTTATCTGAAGTAACCAGAAATTTATTTTTGTTAACGTATCAGATTTTACTAAGATTGTCCTCATCTAAAATAAACCTGATTCTGGGAAGATTGCATTTTCCTATGTTGGGCTGTTGCTTAGCATTGAAGAACTTACAACTACCATACCAACATTCCCCATCCTTTCATTAAGCTACTCCACTGTTTGTCACTAGTATTCTGAAAAATGTGTGGAAACTTCAAGAAAACATGCACAGACTTGATTTATACATGTAGGGATACGAGTAAAGAAAGTAAGAGAGTGAGCTGGCACACTTTCCTTTAACAGCATAAGATTTAATCCAGCAGCAGTTCATATCTGTCAAGATCGGTCAATTTGCAAATTCAGAACAGAAGCCCAGTTTTTACTATCTTTGTACAGATAATTTCTCTCTTTAAGAAAAACAAAGATTCTGACTACACCGGTCAGAAAGGGAAAATATCATTCAAGTCTCCCACCTACTGTGAATACAATGAAGTACAATTTATACATTTTTGTTTAGACTCAAAAGGACTACCATTTGGGCACCTGGGTGGCTCAGTTGGTTGCTCAGGTCATGGTCCCGGAGACCCGGGATGGAGTCCCACATCGGGCTCCCTGCTCGGCAGGAAGCTTGCTTCTCCCTCTCTCACTCCCCCTGCTTATCTTCCCTCTCTGGCTGTGTTTCTCTCTGTCAAATAAATAAAATCTTTAAAAAAAAAAAAAAAAAAAGGACTACCATTTTCTGACATGAACTCATGATTTTAATGAGTTTCAAAAATCTTTAGTAATAAAAGGTAAGTAAAGTAGCTAAGTGGTAATGACGCAAACATGATAAAAATAAATGTATGTAAAGGGGAAATAAAAAGCTAATTTCCAGTGCAAAGAGTGCATATATAATATGTGATACAGGAAAAGAATTTTTCTAGAGCAAAGTTTTTCTTTTGCTATGTACGCTACTTTCTCCTCTGCTATTTTTGGTTATGTATCGCCATTTTTAACCATAATATGTAGTAATAAGTAAATGCCACTATTACTAAAAATTAATAATTTCAAATTGGCTAAACTAACTATTGGGAATAGAAAAAAAAAGTATGTGTGTTTTAAGCCAGCAGTATGAATTAGTATTTTATCTTTGAGCATTTTGGAATAGCAGGTCGAATCAACATACTGTTTTGGTGTGGCAGTCCAATAGAGAATCTTCTGCAGATACTCTCTGTATGGGGGGGTTCAAAATTTTTTTGTAATTATGACTGTTACTTGCCTCGCTCACTTTGTTGACATTTGCACTGATACAACAGCAAAGATGGGCAAAACCGCTTGTATCTCTACACTAAGGCCACTGCACTGAACACTATCTCTACACACTTGCAGTTTTTTAAAACAATGGCTTCCATTAAGAATATCCTTTATGAAAGCCTTGGTGGCTCAGTTGTTGAGCATCTGCCTTCAGCTCAGGTCATGATCTCAGGATCCTGGGATAGAGCCCTGTGACTGGCTCCCTGCTAGGCAGGGAGTCTGCTTCTCCCTCTCATCCCTCCCATTCCTATTCTTTCTCTCAAATGAAGAAATAAAATCTTAAAAAAAAAAAAAAAAGAATTTCACCTCCGAAACAAAAATAAGCATGTTAGTTTTCTTAAATCTTGACACTTTTTTATATTCTATGTGACATAATAGGTGGTGCAGATAAAGAACTTCTGCCATATAATGAAGTTCCCAATGAGAATATTCCCAAGTAATAGCACACTCATGATTTTTTGAGTTGCAAACAGAAGGAGCTGCTTTGTTCCCATGGAACACTACTTTTACTTGAAAGAATGATTAGGGGTGCCTGGGTGGCTCAGTAGGTTAAGCCTCTGGCTTTGGCTTAGGTCATGATCTCGGGGTCCTGGGATCCAGTCTCACATCAGGCTCTCTGCTCAGTGGGGAGCCTGCGTCCTCCTCTCTCTCTGCCTGTCTTTCTGCCTACTTGTGATCTCTCTCTGTCAAATAAATAAATAAAATCTTAAAAAAAAAAGAATGATTAGCAGACAAGCTATCAAGAACAGGATTAGCCATTTGGCTGATATTTTCTTTAAAATCAAAGAAGTGAGCCCATCATTCCAAAGCATACAGACTCTTTAGCCTCATTGCCAATTTAAAAAATTAAATTTGAGTAAAAGAATTGGAATTTTGAAGATCTGCCACATTTGCCAGCACGTGTTTGACAGTTCTCAATACTTTCAAATGAGCTCAACGTTATTTTAACAAAAGTAATTTTTATATTTTATAGTGAAATACGTCAACATTTAGGAGGACTGCATTAACTCAGTGAATCAGGAGTTTCTAAAAGACAACTCAAAATCAATCATGGGTAAAAGTGCAAGAGAGATGAATGGATTGTAATGTATAGAGTACATAAAGTTTGTTAATATGTTTTCAGATCCCATATTGCAACTAAACTTTTTTTTTTAAGATTTTTTATTTATTTATTTGATAGAGAGAAACAAGCTAGAGAGGGAATATAAGCAGGAGGAGTGAGAGAGGGAGAAGCAGGCTTCCCGCTGAGCAGGGAGCCAGATGTGGGGCTCGATCCCGGGTCTCCAGGATCATGACCTGAGCCAAAAGCAGTCGCTTAACCAACTGAGCCACCCAGGCACCCCTAAAGTATTCTTGAAACAAAAATATTTGAGAACAATTGCTCTAGCCTAGGATTTTCATTCTCGCTCCCATTTTGTGAACAAAATTGACTGTGACTCATGTAGAGGTAATTTCATATGGGTGATAGTCAGAAAAAACATTATGGGGTTTCGATTGTTCAGATTTAGCAGGTGTACAAACCTTGTAGTTACTGTTGATTATCACATACAATGTTTCCTCCTGAATTTATGTCTGATGCTATTCAGGAGAAGTGCATCCTGGTATTCTTGCTTGGCAATTCAGAGCAAATAAAATACCCTTTCTCTTGAAAATTTCAAAAATTGTCCTTATCTTAAAAATAAATTTCTCTTGGGGCCCCTGAGTAGCGCAGCCAGTTAAGAGTCAGACTCTTAGTTTCGGTCAGGATCATGAGATCAGACTCTGCACTAAGCAAGGGATCTGCCTAAGACATCCTCTCCTCTCCTTCTGTTCCTCCTCCCTACACTCATTCTCTCTCTCTCTGAAATTGATTAGTTATTTAATTTCCTTTGACATAAATGAAGAAATAATGCAGGAGAAAAGTCAGAAAAAAACTAATTCAGAGGCTATAGAATAAAAGTCAATGTAATGAATTTGGTGAAAGTAAGACCAAGATAAGAGGAAAGAAAAAAAAAAGCAGAAACTACCTCAGGGGATTTTAAGAAATATTGTAAAACTTATTGATTCTGGTTTTGCTTTTCACAGTTGTTTATATACTGGAGAATGAATCTAAGAGTTAAGCAGAATATTTTAATTTTTTTTTAAAGATTTTATTTTAAAGCAATTTTTACACCCAACATTGGGCTCACAATCCCAAGATCAAGAGTCACACACTCCACCAACTGAGCCAACCAGGCGCCCCACAGCAGAATATTTTAGTTACAAAGCTGATTGCCTATGGGAGATAAAAGATGTATTCATTCTACTTTCATTTGAACGTTGTGTCTTGGGATAAGGAAGAGAGAAATGGAGAGTGAACTGGTGATTTTGTCAATGGGCCTGTACAGCTCAGGAAGAGAAGTCAAGAAATAGAAGTCCTCCAGTTATTTTAACAGTGAGATTTTACTGTAAAGGATGGTGAGGTATTATAGAGGCAGAGAGTGCAGGACATGGCTACCCTACCCTAAAAGAGGAAACAAAAGGAAGAGATTATTAAAGCTTAGAAAGTGGGAGAAGGGACCCTGAAGACCTAGGATCCCAACCACTTGAACAGGGGGTTTCTGTCTGACTGGTGTTTTTTCCCTAGCCACCTGGGGAGAGGGGTGCCATAGAGCCCAGACCCAGACTTCTCTGCAGGGAGTACTGCCCAACAGGTGCTGATGCCTCAGGAGCAAAGTGAGTTGACCTCTAGGAGGGAAAAAAAGGAAGAGTTATGTCTGGGAAAATTATAGAATCTTGAGGCATCTGTGTTTGTGTTACCTTAGAATTTGAGAATATTACTAGGAAAAGTAAAAGAGGGGGAAAAATGAAATATTGTGCATAGGATCACATATATGCTAGACTCGAAAGTAGAGGACAAAAAATAAATGATAGAAAATTAAGTGTGATTCAACTGCCAAAAAATTAAAAATGAATGCATAATCTGTTGACCTAATTTTCAATATTTAAGATGAGGAAGAAAATATCTGATGAGATGTATAAAATAGAAAATATAGAGGACATATAAGCAGGATGAATACAAGAGTAGGTCAGACCTTCCAAAATTATTCCTGAAAAACTATAAAGGCCCAGAAAAAGAAAAGGAAAAAAAGGATAAAAATATGGGTAATTTTAAATTTATAACAAGATAATGATCAAGAAAGAGATGAACTATATAAAGAAGATATTATGTTAATAAGTGAAAGAAAAGTCTCCACTCATCTTCTGTTTTGTTAGCACTTTCTGTATCAAATACAATATTTTCAATCCAGAAAGTGGTGAACAAATGAACTTAAAGCCATGAAATGACAGCCAAAGACTACCTAATTTAAATAAATTCCATTCCCTGGGCCCACAAGAATTGCTTCCCAGAGAACTGAAAGAATGCACAGGTGTGAATAGAAAGCCAATGTCTGGGATGTTTGAAAATTGAAGAACAGAAGATGTGCCAGAAATTCTTTTTTCCTGGTCATCTAAGAGCTGAAGGGATGAATTCCACAAACTGTAGCTCAGTAACTTTGATATACATGTTTGCAATTTTAGATCATAAAAAAAATTGTGATGCCAGCATATATCCAAGGGAAAAGTCATGATAAGATAAGCTCATTAACTTTTAAAACAAGACTGTTAGGGGACAGGGAACTATCTATCATGGATACACTGTAATTTGAGTTAAAGAAGGTGTTTGATAGAAACTCTCTTGACATCTGTTTTGAAATGAAGAAATGTCAATAATACACATTCCATGCAGTAACTAAGCCAATGGATACACAGTAATAGACTAACAACCTTCAGGAAAGCTAAACCCATGTGCTATTATTGACCAGTGACTTGAAGAAAGACACGGAGGCAGGCTCATCAAGCTTGTAAATGACATGACATTGGAAGCGACAGCAAATACACCACATCTGAATTCAGTAGGATCTCCAATTAATGGAATGTTGTGATGAAGCCAAGAGAGTCACTTTATCATGTGTCATGTAAAATGAGGCTTTTAATTTCTTTTTTTTTAAGATTTTTAAATTTATTTGACAGAGACAGAGAGACAGTAAGAGAGGGAACACAAGCAGAGGGAGTGAGAGAGAGAGAAGCAGGCTTCCTGCAGAGCAGGGAACCCGACAGGGGGCTCGATCCCAGGACTACGGGATCATGACCTGAGCTGAAGGCAGATGCTTAACGACTGAGCCACCCAGGCGCCCCAATGCTTTTAATTTCTTAATTACATATTGCAGGATGTGGCAGTTGAAGTCTGACAATATTTGGTTCCTAAGAAGACTGAACTGTTCAGTTGACCACAAGAACATAAACATGTACTGTTAGGTTATTTGAACTGGTATAGTCTGAATCCAGGTGTCGTCAAAGATGAGAGGGAAGATCTCCCTGTAATATCCAAAGTCAGACCACTTGTGATCTGGCACACTGACAAACTGAACTTTATTTCAAATTCACGAGTATATGATGTATGTACATTCTTCAAAATTACACATGTCCCATGGATACTACAATATGTATTTTTACTGTGAGGGGGAATTTGAGGGTATCTTTCCTATCTAACGAACATTAAAATATTTTCATTAAAACCAAATTTAAGTCCATATGATCTATGAGTAAAAATAATAGGCTATCAGATACTATGTACATTCTCATTTGTTTTCCTCAGCTTGCCCTGACTCACAAAAAACATTTTCATTCTGTGCTGAGAGTGTTGGGCACCAAAAAAAAGGATACAAAAGGGATTTGATTCAACCATTTGGGCTCTGAGGGTAAACACCTTTTGGCACTAGTCCACAGGTGGGACAGGTAATCTATTACTTCTCTGTAATAGTTTATCTGACCCAAACAATATCTGATTGTTAAAAAGGGGACCATTTACCCACTTTGAATGGGAAAACTGGCAGACTTAGATTCAGGACACCAAAGTTGTTTGGGGTTTTCCATTTTCTGAGATTTACAGAAAGCAGTGTAAAGAGCATGACTTCGCACAAAGTGTCTTTCTTTTCAGATTTATAGATTTTCTGTATCCAATAGCAACACAACTTTTGTAGGTAGCCACAAAAATTGCAAATCATGTTTATATTATGGTTTTGTCCAATTTTTCAAAACAACATGCTCTAAACATACTCTGTTGGCATGATGAGAGTTAAGGGAGGAGAATCTAAGGAATGTGGTTTTCCTCAAAACTAACTGAAGGGTGAAGTCAAAGCACACAGCATTGAAAAACCTTTTGTAAACTAATAACAGCTGCTTAATAAATGGCTTTTGTTGGGATAGAGGAAGGAGTGCTGGCCCACACAGGCTTACCACATTGGCAAGTCCCCCCTCGTGTTAAGTCAAAGGAAATTCAACAATGTTATCTAAAACATACAAAGGGCATAAACTGATATAATGTTAAATCGACTGTGTAAATATTCTTAGGAAGATATTATTAAAAAACCAAATGTTTTCTTTTTGTCTAAACCATGAAATATGGAATTGTGTATCTTTGCCATTTCCTTTCAGACTGTTTAGGACTCAAACTACTTTTATTTCCTATTTTTTTTTCTTCTTCAAATATGAACTGTAGAAATAGAAGCATAAATCTAAAAGAATTAAAATGGGCTCTGGTCTCACTCAATGTGTATTACATTTTAGCTGAAATCAGGTAAATGTGATGAAAACTAACAGGAGGTTTTCATCTCAGGAAGAACATGGTGTTTCTTTTGACTCTGAATTACATAACATGATAAAGAACTTCTTCCAACCTTTTCTAACAATTTCCCAACCACATTCATTAGCAAATATTAGCTATGGTTTATTGAATGTTTTCGTGTATAAAATTATGGAAGATACCAAGGATTTAATATTAAACTTAGATGCTCAAATAGTTATTGGCAGAACAGAATTTCGTAAACCACTTGATGTAAATTACAGTCCTAATTATTACAGCCCTATTATTAAAATGCTCTAGAAATTCAAACAGAAAAAAAAAAAAAACTACTGGTGAGGATTATAATGGGAGTATTAGATAGAAATCCACTAGGGAATAAGGACTATCATAGTTTTAAAAAGCAGCAACAACTCAGGGGAGGTGGGTGTTGTCTCTCTAAATAGATAAGCATAATTAAACTGTGTTTGTGGGACCATGGCCAACTCAATGATATTTGCTTCCATCTCCACATCACTACAAAAGTTTACTTACCCCGTGTGCCAAGCAGCAAGAACCTAGAAATACTGGTCCTACCGACCATGGAGTGTTAATGTGACATCAAATCAAGTTGGCATAGACCCCAGTCTTACTGCCTTGCTTACTCATACAACATGGCTCTTCAAAGTCTTGAACTTTTAGACACCAACACTTAAATTATCTAGAGGGAGATGGAGGATAAGTTAGAAACCCAGACACTAAATCTAGCATTACCTCCATATAAATTAAGGAAAGAAAGTCTCCTTTCCAGTTTGTCTGATAAAAGAAAGAATTGGATCAAATTATTCTAAGGTCTTCTTTGGTTTAAACGTTCAACAAACTTCACAAGGCAGTGTTTCTCAAAGTCTCTATCATTCAAGAACAGCCCTCCCCCCCCCGTCACCCCCACCCCCACACACAAACACACACACCTTAATTTTTTTAACTACTGCTACAGAATAAATGCTTTATGTAATAATTAACCTCTCTATTTTACCAGCCAAAATACAGAAGTGCAGAATTAACACCACACTGACTTAACAGAAATTTGATATTTAAGTTAGGCCATACAGCCTTATCTCGGGTAAACATATGCAGTTCATTAGCTTTGGGGGGAATATTAAAGGTATGAACTACTTAGGGATCTGGGGATACATGACTGGAAATCATAAAACTGGGAGAAATACACTGTCCAAATCTGCCAAGAGAATTTAGCTGCCTTGTCTTCCCAATTCCTAGAAGGAAATCATTATCTTCTACCAACCTGTCACACAAACAGACCACAATCTTTGTTAATCCTATATTTTAAGTGTTTTTTTTTCATCTGAGGACCTAGATTAGTGAATAATACATTTGGTAAATCAGCAATCTTAAAACTAATCCCAATAGGTAAGTGGGATGCCTAATGTCACATAAAAACACACTTTTAGAGCCTTTTAAGGTAACTCACACTTATTCTTAGTATCTGATCTTAAAACTTTTACTGAACTGATCAGCTAGTCAGAAAATACTGATGTATATACGGCATGCCTGAGATAGGCCTTTTGTGGATTAGGCAAAGCTGTATGCGAAACCATCTAAGTAGTTAGGGAATATTAAGTCAGGAAAACAGGGCACAAACACAGAGCGCTAAGAAGTGGTATGGCACAGGGAAAACAGTTAAGTCAGCTAGAGACTTGAAGTAAGTGAATCCCCTTAGCCCATCGAGCTGACATTTTTTCAACTGACAAATGAAAGTGGTCTAATTCCACAATGCCAGTAAAGGTATCAACTACTAGGGGCATTCAGGAACAGGTTCAGAGGTCTAATGCTGGACTGGCCTCAGAAACTAACATTGAGCGGAGCCTAAAGGCATATACGCTGTTTGTAGTCAGTGGCTGGAAACCAACTGAACAAAGAGAGGTATACAAAAAATCATGGAATGTTCAAGTAAAAAATAATCAAGTACATAGAGTGGAATAAGATTATATCTGAGGGACGCCTGGGTGGCTCAGTTGGTTAAGCGACTGCCTTCAGCTCAGGTCATGATCCTGGAGAACCGGGATCGAGCCCCACATCGGGCTGCCTGCTCGGCGGGAAGCCTGCTTCTCCCTCTCTCACTCCCCCTGCTTGTGTTCCCTCTCTGCCTGTGTTTCTCTCTGTCAAATAAATAAAATCTTAAAAAAAAAAAGATTATATCTGAAAAGGTAAGTTGGAACAATATTATTAGGGGCATTGAAAGAATCTCAGCATTCCCTGGGAGCTTTTTGAGTGGGAGAATTGCATTTATTTCTTAATCTAGTGTTATGGAAACACAAACTATATAAAAGTATTGTCTAAAGGGATGTGGGATGAAACAAAAATGGACAATATATGCGTTCCTTCTCTTCAGAGAGATTTATAGTCAAGTAGAGAAGGCAGGATATGGGTGCAAATAAGCACATAACATATTTTAGCTGAGTCACTCTGCCTTTTGAGATCTAGTCAGTTAAGCATCAGACTCTTGATTTCAGCTCAGGTCATGAAATAGAGCCGCTCATGGGCTGGAGCTGAACGCCGAGTGTGCTAGAGACTCTTTCCCCTATCTTCTTCCTTCCCCTCTGCTCCTTTCCTGGCTGATGCTCTCTCTCCCTTTCTCTCTCTTAAATAAATAAAATCTTAAAAATAAAATAAAATAATTGAGGATGAAATTTAGTGAGCCTCTCTTGATGGATGACTGACATTTTGCCTAGTTACTTCTAATTCTAGCTTTGGTCACGTTCTCAGTATCGTGTCTTGACTCTATTGCTGTTCTCTTCAATCTACTGTATTGACCCAAATATAGAACATGCTTCCTTTTCTTTAGGCTCACGCAATTTGTAGGTGCTGGATATTTTCTGTTTGTACCCCCAAATCACTCTATCTTAACTACTTTGCCCTGTAACCTGAGGCTGCAATGTATATTTTTCTCAGTGGTCTCCCATGTGCCATGACTTGCAATTGGGTTTAGCTGATAGAAGATACCAACAAGATCAGTGCATAGGGATAAAGTGAGGTAAAGTAGTTTATTTCTTCCTCTTCCTTTCTGGTGGTTCTCTGTATGTTGACTCCATTTCTCTCCCAACTCTCCTATCAAGTCACCGGTCAAGCAGAGCTACTCTCAGTGGTTCCTTCTCTTATTTATTTCCTCCCTTTACCATTTTAGTCCTAGGAAACTGCGTTATCACTTCCCAGTTTTCCTGTTCACACCTCTTAATATAATATGTTTTTTAAACTCCAGGCTTGGGGCACCTGGGTGGCTCAGTTGGTTAAGCGACTGCCTTCGGCTCAGGTCATGATCCCAGAGACCCGGGATCAAGCCCCACATCGGGCTCCCTGCTTGGCGGGAAAGCCTGCTTCTCCCTCTCTCACTCCCACTGCTTGTGTTCCCTCTCTAACTGTGTTTCTTGGTGTCAAATAAATAAAATCTTAAAAAAAAACAAACAAAAAACTCCAGGCTTACCAAGTTTGAGTAGCAATCTCTTCTTTCCAGGACTTTAGTTGTTACAATGAAGAAGAGGTATTTCCTGAATATTTAAGGTGTAATAGTGAGACACTATAGCACACATAGTAACTTGAATATCTCATACTCTGATCTTTCTTTTTTAAAGATTTTATTTATTTGACAGAGAGAGATCACAAGTAGGCAGAGAGGCAGGCAGAGAGAGAGGAGGAAGCAGGCTCCCTGCTGAGCAGAGAACCTGATGCAGCCAATCCCAGGGCCCAGAGATCATGACCTAAGCCGATGGCAGAGGCTTTAACCCCCTGAGCCACCCAGGCGCCCATCTCATACTCTGATCTTAAAAGTCTTTTTTTTTTTTTTTACTTTTTTTAAAATGAGGTATAATTGACATGAGTTTTAGATATAAAAGAGAATGTTCAATATTTGTATATACTTTGAAATGATCACTACAATAAGTCTAGTTAACACCATTCACCCATATGTAGTTAAAAAAATTATAATTTTTGTTATAATTTTCAAAATCCCAACTCTTAGAACTTTCAAATATTCAATACAGTATTAACTATAGTCACCAGACTGTACATTACATCGCCATGATATATTTATAACTAGAAGTTTGTATCTTGGGCACCTGGGTGGCTCAGTTGGTTAAGCGACTGCCTTCGGCTCGGGTCATGATCCCAGAGACCCAGGATCGAGTCCCACATCGGGCTCCCTGCTCGGCAGGAAGCCTGCTTCTCCTTCTCTCACTCCCCTTGCTTGAGTTCCCTCTCTGACTGTGTTTCTCTCTGTCAGATAAATAAAATCTTTAAAAAAAAAAAAGTTTCTATCTTTTCACACCCTTAACCCATTTTGCCTACCCTGCTCGCCACCACCTCTGACAACCACCAAGCTCTTCTCTGTTATCTATGAGTCTCGTTTTGGTTTTGGTTTTGGCTTTTTAGATTCCATGTATAAGTGATACCATGCAGTATTTTTCTTTCTCTGATTTATTTCACTTGCATAATGCCCTCAAGTTCCATCCACGTTGTCACAGATGGCAAGATTTCATTCTTTTTTATAACTGAATAATATTCCATTATCTGTATGCACACACACACACACACACACACCCACACACACACACACACATTTTCCTTATCTGTTTATCTGATGGACATTTTGGTTGTTGCCATGTCTTGGTTATTGTAAATAATGCTGTAATGACTGTGGGGGTGCAGATATCTTTTCAAGTTAGTGTTTTTGTTTTCATCAGCTAAATAGCCAGAAGTGGAATTACTGGATTATATGGTAAGTTCTAGTTTTAATTTTTTGAGGAAACTCCATACTGTTTTTCATAGTGGCTGTCCTAGTTACATTCCCACCAATAGTAAGGGTTTCCATCTCTCCACATCTTCACCAACACTTGTTATTGCTTATCTTTTTGATAACAGTCATTTGACAGGTGTGGTTTTTTTAACTCATTGTGGTTTTGATTTTCAGTCCCCTAATAATTAGTGATACTGAGCACTTTTTCATGTACCTGTTGGCTATCTGTTTATCTTCCTTGGAAAAGTGTCCATTCAGATCCTCTATCCATTTTTTAATTGGATTGGCTTTGTTTTGTTTTGTTTGCTATGGAGTAATATTAGCTTTTCATATATTTTGGATATTAACCATTATTAGATGCAATGATATACAAATATTTTGTCCTGTTAAGTAGGTGGCCTTTTCATTTTATTGATGAAAATTTCTTTGCTATGCAGAATTTTTTTTTAATTTGAGGTAGTAGCCTCAAATTTTTTTACTTTTGTTGCCAAATCCAAAAAATGAACATCACCAAGACTTGTTTTTACTTTTGTTGCCAAATCCAAAAAATGAACATCACCAAGACCAAAGTCAAAGAGTTCAACACCTATACTTCCTTCCAGGAATTTTTGATGTTAGGTCTTACATGGAAGTCTTTAACATATTTTGAGTATGGTGTAAGACAGTAGTTCAGTATCATTCTTTTGCATGTATCTGTCCAGTTTTCCCAAAAACATTTATGGAAGAGAATATCTTTTCCCCACCATATATTCTTGGCTCTTTTATCATTAAGTGACTATATATACATGGGCTTATTTTTGGTCTTTCTATTCTATTCCATTGATCTATGTGTGTCTTTTTATATCAATACCATACTGTTTTGATTAATATAGCTTTGCAATATAGTTTGAAATTAGGATGCATGATGCATTACAGTTGTGTTCTTCTTTCTCAAGATTGCTCTGGCTACTGGGAGTCTATTGTGATTTCACACAAATTTTAGATTGCTCTTTTTCTGTGAAAAATGACATTGAAATTTTGATACGGATTGCATTGAATCTGTGGATTGCTTTGGGTAGTATAGACATTTTAACAATATTTTTTCCAATTCTTCCATTCATTTGTGACTTTTTCAACTACTTTCACTAATGTCTTGTAGTTTCCAGTGTATAGGTCTTTTACCTCCTTGGTTAAATTTACTCTAAGGTATTTTATTCTTTTTGATGCAATTGTAAATGGGATTGTTTTCTTAATCCTCTTTTTGATAGTTCATTATTAGTGCATAGAAATGCAATGGATTTTTGTATATTGATTTTGTTTTAAAGTCTTTCAATGATTATCTTCTCTCTTCCTTCAAACCCAACCTCATCTTTTCTACTAGGGATCCAGACATTCATGATATTGCTAAGCCCTTTTCTCTCTTATAACTTCCCTTCTCCACCCTTACCTCCTAGCACATTTGCTTTAAATTTCCACAAATCTCAATATATGCTTATACATTCTAATTTAGTTACTTCTTGGTCTCAGCCCTGACATGCTCTGAGGCCTTTGTAAGCATAAAATAAAATAAAACAAAATAAAATAAAATAAAGAGATAGAGAAGCAAACCATAAAATGGACTCTTAACTACAGAGAACAAACTGATGTTGTTGGAGGGAAAGTAGGGAAGGGATGGGCTAAATGGGTGATGTGGATTAAGGATGGCACTGGTTATGATGAGCACTGGGTGTTGCACGTAAGTGATGAATCACTGATCTCCACTCCTGAAACTAATATTATACCATATGTTAACTAACTGGAATTTTATTCATTTATTTATTTGTTTGTTTGTTTGTTTATTTAGAGAAAAAGAGCGGGGCATGGAGCAGAGGGAGAGAATCCCAAGCAGACTCCACACTGAGCATGGAGCCTGATGCTGGGCTTGATCTCACAACCCTGAGACCGCAACCTGAGCTAAAACCAAGAACTGGACACTTACCTGACTGCTCCTTAACTGGAATTTAAATAAAAATTTGAAATAAAGAAGCAAATAAAATCTGAACACATACAAAGGCAAAAAAAATCACTTTCAAGATGTTTTGCTAAACAAATCTAGTTATTATTACAATTCTTATTACTCCAGTCATTTAGAACTCTCCTGATTCCCATGAGAAGAACACAAACATGAGAGTTTTCTCTCTATCATTAGAGAGGTCAAGAGAGATATATGAGAGATGAGAGAAGAAAGTATCTGAATACTTCTTTAAGAAGGTAGCATAGGACAACTGTAATCTTTTTTTTTTTTTTTTTACAGATTTTATTTATTTATTTGACAGAGAGAAACACAACTAGAGAGGGAACACAAGCAGAGGGAGTGAGAGAGGGAGAAGCAGGCTCCCTGCTCTGCTCGATCCCAGGGCTCGATCCCAGGTCTCCGGGATCATGACCTGAGCCGAAGGCAGTCACTTAACCAACTGAGACACCCAGGCGCCCCTGGACAACTATAATCTTTAAGAGAGAAATATGATATGGCCAAGCAGAATTAGGGAGCAGGAAATTCAAAGCAGAGGTAAAAGAAAAGGCAAGTATGTGATATGGAAAAGTATGACTCATCTGAGTAGTTCTGTTTAGATTATAAATGATGAAAGTAGTGTTTGAGAGGAATAATTTGACAGAAGTATGCTGAATGAGGTGAGGGGAAGAAAAACTCAAATTAGGGAGACCAGGGTATTGCAAAGTTTATGTAAGAGGTGATTACAAATCAACCTCAAATGGCAGTATTATAACAGAAATAAAAGTACTGATTGAGGAAACTAGGAGACTAAAAATGAGGTCAATCTCTATGACCTGAACTAGAAAATGGACACTACATATTAAAATATTAAAAGAGTTGATGGGGGCACCTGGGCGGCTCAGTCGGTTAAGCGTCTGCCTTTGGCTCAGGTCGTGATCACAGGACTCTGGGATCAAGCCCCGTCTTGGCTCCCTGCTCCGTGAGAGTCTGCTTCTCCCTCTCTTGTGGCTCCTCCCCCTGCTTGTGTTTTCTCTCCCTCCCTCTCTAATAAACAAATAAAATCTTTAAAAAAATAAAGTTGAAGAACAAAATTTCTTAATTCTATAATATATAAATATAATATATAAATATATAATAACTAACACATATAGCACTCACTATATTAATACTCAGAGTAAAGTGACCTGTGCAAGGTTACCCAGCTAGCTGTGACAGAGCTTGGAATTAAAACCCTAGCAGTCTAACTTCAAAGTGTGTGCCTTCGACTAGGACTGAATTAACTTATTTATTCCATGTTTAATTATTATTCCCATTTGACAGAAGTAGGCTTTTTTAACACTCCCCTTTTACAAAATAGGAAGGAAATGAACAGAAAAGGAAACGAACAGAGTAAGCTTTGCTCAGCTCCTCGACAGAGGAGAAGGAATTTGATCCAAAGCCAAGTCCAGAGCCTTTTAACAAAACTTTATGGTACTATCTTTCTAATGACACCTATCAAAAAGGCTTAGTAATTCACCCCTTTAGAAAATGAGACAAAACAGATGTAAACAGAAATTGAGTTTTGAAGTTAAGAAGATGATTTTTAAGACCTTTTCTGGTTCAAAAATTTTAACATAGTTTAGAGTCAGATAGATTTCATATTATCATGGCTTACCCATCTATTAGCTGGGCTATTTGGGCACATCTCAGGATCCTTGTTTGCAAAATGCACACTCATCCTTCCTTTACAATATAGCTATGAAGCTTAGAGGAGAGAATGTAAATGGCATTTAGTATGGGGCCTTGCACAAAGTAGTTGAAAGCAAAACTAGTGCTTGCTCACCTTGTTCACTTAGCATCATACCTGACACACAGGAGGTAATGTAAATATTTGCTCAATGTGTATGTTAATCAACTAATTAACTGATCAATGGATTGATTTATCAATGGAAATTGTTCTTAACTATCTAGCTGATTCCAATGAACCACCTCCCTTTTCTCTGACTCATCTCTGATCCATGATTTCAAATCTGACTAAATTTTCTTTTAAAAAAATTATTTTAGAGAGAGAGGGGGAAGTGGGAGAGAATCACAAGCAGACTCCCTGCTAAGTATGGAGCCTGACCACTGCTAGATCCCAGGACCCTGAGATTATGACTTGAGCTGAAATAAAGAGCTGAATGCTTAACCTAGGTGCTCCTGACTGATATCTATCTAGTTTATACTTATTAGTAGATTTAAAAAGGGGTGGTACTCTTTTAGAAAAAGTAAGATTGAGGCAAGTCTAATACATATGGAATTATAGGACTCTAATCATATAATTATTCTTTTAAGGCTGTTGCTTGAGCAAAAATATTGCAGTTTCAGAAACCTCAATCTACCCTGCCAATTCAGATCTACAACACTGATTGTGCCAGACTCTATATTGATCTCTATATAAATCTTTTTGTGTGTATGATTAAAGAAAAAAATTTTAAAGGAAAAAAACAAATTCTGCATTACAGAACCCCTGATTTCTATTCATTTTTGTTAATTACCAATTTAAACTGGGTTTTCTATCATCAGGTATACTAAGTATCTGCAAATAAATTGAGAGTCTTGAATTTAGGTGGCATCAAGAAAACTTAACACAAACTGAAGAAAAAGTTTGGAAACCTTCCTTCAGTTGACCAAAAAGTAAGAGTATAGTATTTTGATCACCAAGCAAAAGGAAAAGTCAAAAACATTACATTTTTCCTCAGCAATTATTACAATTCTTACAAATCTTTTTTGATTTTTCAATCTGGGGAAAATTTTCTAGAGATGTAAATGATGCTTTTTTTTTTTTAATAATGTACTCAGGGTTGTACTTCAGCAAGTTGTAAAATGTGTTCAGCATTTCCCATTTTCCTCCTCTATCCTTGCTCATTTTCACTGGCATATAAAGATTTCATTCCAGTCTACTGAATAGAGGTAGAGACATGAATTTTTGAGGTATATCTATGGCAATATCACTCTGAGAAAAAATTGTACCTATAAACTGTCTTTGTACGTGTTATAAAAAAATAACACCACCATCCATAAAAAGGAACTCCCATTTGTGTATGTTATAACTTATTTTCTACAAAAAGAGGGAATAGTCTAATCCTTCATAAAAAGTGAAATACCATCAAGGAAGAAATGAAAGTTTTTGGCATTTTGCTCTTTCTATGAAAGAGCAAGTCATTTTTTCTTCTCATTTTTCAGAGAATTACAATCTCTTACTAAGTGCCTCTTTCTCTGTCATGAAAAGTCTAAGTTTTTAAGATTGACTTCATTTCCCTCATTTTGATAATCGGAAACAGACTATTCCAGCACAGTTTAGGGGGGACTCTGTCCCGAGTGTGCACAGCAGTTTGGAGAGTGTCCTTGCCCTGCTCTCAAATACTGTTGTACTGAAACATGTTAAATAAACCAGCCAATAAGCATTTTTAGAATAAAAATTAAAACAGACCCTTCTAGAATACCTCAGGTGATCTCTGACATAAAAAGTTGGGGGGGGTGAAAAAATGAAAATGACGGGGGCATTTCATGAAGATAGTTATCCCCACTTCTCCACATTCACGTCCTGCTACTTCTCTTGACACTTGGGTATGTTCTTGGAGGCTTAAAAGAAGCTTTCTAGTTTACGGTCCTACTGATATTCCTCTAGGGAAGGAAAAATGGTCCACAACTGGTGCTTTAACCTAAAAGGGAAGCATCTGTGTGAAGCATGGAGTAATTTATTGGCTGAGTTCTGAATACAGTGATTGCAGCTGAGAGTGTCTGCATGATTCTGCAGGTCTCCTCTGAGCACAAAGCAGGGAAAATTGTCCATTATGGGAGCACCCACCTGGGACTTAACTGGATTAGAAAATAGATTTTATTTGTCATTTAGATAAAAGTGGTTTCCTTAATAGTACAGGACATTTGAGAATAAAAATAACACTTACGGGTAGAAGGGATATGGTTAAAATGGTGAATTTTATGTGACATATATTTTATTTTCAAAAAAAATCCCCACAAAATCCAAGATACTGATCATTCCTCATATTTCAGATCCTAAAACAGGGGTCAGAACCCAAATCTGAGTATCACCAAAGTAAATGCAACATGAAGGATGCTTTTGCTGCAAAATTATTCTCTCAACTTAAATGAACAAGCAGAAGCCTTTTGTCTCTGTATAGACTAATATCATTTCAAAAATTTTGGCCTTTGAAAAGGCCTAGTGTCTCACCTCAGTAAGTCTGTGTTCATTCCGTCTAGAATTAACATGTGAAGTTCTAAAATTAGGTGGGCCATAGGGTGTCTGGGAGGCTCAGTCTATTAAGTGTCTGCCTTTAGCTCAGCTCATGATCCCAGGGTTCGGGGATCACGTCCTGCATGGCGGGGGGGGGGGGGGGTCCCTGCTCAGCGGGAAGCCTACTTCTCCTCTCACTCCCCCTGCTTGTGTTCCCTTTCTGACTGTGTTTCTGTCAAATAAGTAAAATCTTAAAAAAAAAAAAAGTTAGGTGGGGCAGGTATAAGAAACTAAAATGGAAAAGGAGGGGTTGAGAAGCGAAGTTATTAGAACAGAAACTGATTTAAAAGTAAAGATTATACCTGTTTTGAAAACGCCATATTGGATCTTTCAAGTAGGCGCTGCGTAATAGTGCCCCTGAGGTGAATCTGGCGGCTCAACTAGGTGTCCTAACCACCATCAGGTTGTGCCCCCCCCCGTGCAACTAGCATCAGGTGTCACACACATCAGCACACTTGGAAGCAAAGGCAGGGAGTTCTGGTATAACTGACCCTATCATTCAAAGATAATTTCTCTAGTTTTCAAACTGCTGAATGAAGTGTAACTTATAAAAAGAAAAATAGATACACCATGCAATGGACTCACATTTGAGGCATTAGCTAATGCTAATATGCCAAGAAAATAAATAAAACCGAAACTAAGCATTGTCCACAATAAAAATTCCACTTGAGGGACACCTGGGTGGCTCAGTCAGTTAAGTGTCCCACTCTTGATTTTAAGCTCTCAGAACCACTGTGGTTGTCTTAATTTCTACATTTCAAATTGTCTTTTGACCTCTCTCTTGTGGAAGGATCATGGTAACTGGAGTTGGAGGAGCATGGTACTATTTTAAGACTTTTTGCTGTAATAGCTTTGTGACTGTCAAATATTACTAAACCCTCTGTCAAAGGACAGTGGTGGTAATATTTTATCAGGTAGCTGTGAAACATAAATGAAATACTACATATGGAAAAATGGATCAGTGTTGCACAACAGTGTTGCATAATTACTGCACAAACACTAATTACCATAAGTAATGGACAAGCAGCTATTGGCAAGTAGGGATTTGTTGTACCAGCTAATTTATCATTTGTCAATAATAAGTTATTTAAAACACTGGTGGCCTCATTTAAATCAAGACTTGATGTAGTCATTTTTCTGGAAGACATAATTTGGCAAATGGAAGTTCTACATTCATATGAGAAGGATTGCTGGTAGTTTCTTAGAGGGCTTATTTAAAGACTAAAGAGAGAAGATTTTGTCTTTCCTCTAATAATTTCAGATTATGTTTTGCAGAGGTAAATGTAGTCACAAATCCTTAAGGTCAAGTGCAATTCATTCATTCATTCATTCATTCATTCATTCATTCGGGACTGGGAGAGAGAATCTTAAGCAGGTTCCATGCCCAGCTTGGAGCCCGACAGGGCTCCATCTTATCTTACAACCCTGAGATCGGGACCTGAGCAAAAATCAAGAGTCAGCCACTTCAACCGATTGAGCACCCAGGCGCCCCCCATAAGAGACTCTTAGCAGCAGAGAACTGAGGGCTGATGGAGGGAGGTGAGTGGGGGATGGGCTAAATGGGTGATGAGTAATAAGAAGGTCATGTATGAGCACTGGGTATTGTATGTAAGTGATGAATCACGAAATTCTATACCTGAGACCAATATTATACTATATGTTAACTAGAATTTAAAGAAAGATTTAGAAAAAAATAATAAAAACATAGTCCTATGTCAGCATATTTTATTCTTCCACAAGGCAGCACGGTATTTTGTTATGGCATCCCTAGCAAGCTAGCTAACACATGATATTACCATAGTATTATGGTATTATCTCATAGATCTGGAGGCTAAAAGTCTGAGCTCAGGGCATCAGCAAGGTTCGTTTCATCTAAAGCCATTCCCTTTGGCTTATAGATGACCACCTTCTCCCTGCACCTCCACACCATCTTCCCTCTGCATGTGTCTATGTCCAACCACCTTCTTCATATAAGAGCATCCATCATATTAGACTAGGGCCCACCCTAATGACCTCATTTTAATTTACTTACCTCATTTTAAGTTACCTCTTTAAAGACCCTATTTCCAAATATGATTACATTTTGAGTGACTATAAATAAATCATACAAACTTTCAACATATAAATTTGGGAAGGATATAATTCAGCCCATAACATATCACTCATAAACATTTACCACTCACTACTACTGATCCCCACTCTCAATGGAATACCTGTGTAGATATGACATAAAACTCATAAAACTGAAAAATTAAATGAAAATCCAAAAGTAAAAAGACAATAAGAATATTTCATTGCATGTTCATATCATGTTGGTCCACATGGTAAAAGTTATATTTTTTAGATTATTCTTTTAGCAGGGTGTTGTGCAATATATTTTAGAATGATAAATGGTCACAGTGTCTATTATTTACTGTGTCTTTTACTGCCTGGAAAATTAAGTTGTATGAAATATTTCATTAATTAATAATAGAGGTGTTACTATAATGAGAAAAGTTTTAATGACAAAGAGAAGTTACTACATAAAATATATACTCAACAAGGAATAATGTAAATTTGTAAGTTTGTGATTGGATTAAGAAAATAATTAAATGTCATAATCACCAATGAAATATATGAATAGTTTTAAATACAGTAGCTACTTCTGCCTGTTCTTTTGATTCACTTAAAATTTTTAGTTTCTAAAATATTCTCCCTTCTTACTGCAAACTTAATTGTCTACTAGTCTCCATTATACATACCATATTGAAAATTAAATATTTATATTCTTTCCTTAACAAAAGTTTCTCGAAATGTTATGTTCAATGATACAGACTCAAGCTAAAAATTAAATATTAAATAAGTCAGTTTTCTGTCAAGCCAATCAAAAAATAAGCAAATGTCATTAAAATTTTTAATAATATCATACTCAAATTGGAAGTGATCATAAAATTTTTCTATATAATTCTCTGATCACAAGTATATATAACATATGTATATCATTTAACATACTGTATATTAGCATTATTTTATACATGTGTATATATTTATATAAATTTAAACTATATGTATATATATTTTTATATACATATATATTTTTAAAGATTTTATTTATTTATCTGACAGAGAGAGAAAGATAGAGAGAGAGAGAGAACACAAGCAGGAAGAGCTGAAGGCAGAGGGAGAGAGAGAAGCAGGCTCCCCACTGGACAGGGAGCCCCATGTGGAGTTCCATCCCAGGACTCTGAAATCATGACCTGAGCCAAAGGCAGACACTTAACTGACTAAGCCACCCAGGAGCCATATATATAAACATATATAAATATAAATATAAATATAAATATAAATATAAATATAAATATAAATATAAATATAAATATATATATATATATATATATATATATATATACTATACATGTAGTTTTCAGTGATTTGTTCTGAATCCTGGTTATGCCTGCATTTGTGTTGACTTTTTAACAATAGTCAAACATGGATCAATGTCTTTGGAAACAGATTAACAATTATGTTTTTCTTTTAGTCAAAACTCAGAACGTATCCTACTCTAAGACGCAATGTGAACTACTTTGCCGCAAATATCTAACATTACACTAGTTATGTATGTAACTCAGGTAACATGGAATGATGGTAATAAAACATTTTCTATTTGAAATGCATTGCATAATTCTTACCTATTATAAACAGACGTCATCTAAAGAACAATTGCCTCTTTTGATGTTTATTTACAGTCCTCAGCCTTCCCATGACAAAGTGGTTGTTAACATCAATTAGTTTATTTAGCCATAAATTTTTTTAACTATAGGTAACACCATCACAATGAAAGAATGACATTACATAAAAGGGTAAAAAAGAAAAATAAAGCAGAAGCATGAGATGATCAACTACTTTTATTGGGCTTAAGCTGATACATTATCAAAAAAATTGTCAGTGAGTTTATGATACCTGTTAATTTTTAGCCAGGAAGATAAATTTGTTTTCACTCTTTTGTATGACTTTGTGCTTGTTTTTTGCCCTCCTGCTTTCTCCTTTCTTTCCTTATTTCTCTGATTTTTGAAAATCAGAATATATTCTCTTCTCCTTATCCCTACCAACTTTTATACATCTAAATCTTTTATTACTGTCATTCAAAGTATTTTCCACTCCAGCAGTTATCATAAAGAAGGCACTTCTCTTGTATTTAATTAAATACACCTGTACATCTAGAAAAACTAAACTGACCTCTTAACACATTCAGTAGCAAGTTATAATGCCCTATAATGACAGAGAGGAAAAAGATTGCTCAACTGTAGGGTGAGGTCCACGTGGGGTGGCTTTATGATGATGAATGATCAGAGTAGAACTTTTGCAGAAGCAGTGGCAGAGATAAAAGAATAACCTTAACTACCAACCTACTCAATGACCTTGAATCAATCAACAACTTATCTTTTTTCTCTCACTTGACAATTATTGCTATTTCTGCCTGTTGGTTTGGACTACTGGACTAGAGTAATGCCTGCATAATTTACCTTTGCTCACTGAAATTATATATGATGTAAACTTATACTTTCTTTTATGCTCTGTACAATGTTTTACTATATACATTATAGTTTCAAACAAGAGTTGAGGGTGTTGATTAAGCTGCTCAAAAAGACAAACTGAGACCAATCACTTGAAGAGCACTATTTGCCCATAAATAAGTATTGAGTTTACTGTGGCTGATCTTTTTCCCAGTCTTTCCTGAGGGTCAGCCAGGATATCCAGATGTCAGGGGCCCCGTTACAGAGTGGAAGTTCCTCTGCATTCTGAAAACAGAACACTGTCTTCCATTAAAATCGCTCTCTAATGTTATTGTTTAATTCTCAAGTGGATAAATGAGTAATAGTTTTCAGAGTAAATTAACAAGTCTAGGTTACTGAAACACTTTCAAGTAATCCGATGATATTACATAACAATGGGACTATGGATTTAAAAGCATTTTTTTTTCACACATACCACCAAAATATTCTCACAGAATACAATTTTGAGGAAGCACACAGAATCCCTTTTCATTTAATTGTACCATGCTTGTTTCTGTCTTCAACCTTCTTCCCCGCTTATAATATTGTTGAATCAGTTATATTTTCACCTCCCAAAAGCATTCTTCACATTTATCTTTCAGTAATGTTTGTAATGAGAAAACTTTATTTTTCCTTCAAATTTCCATTTTCCCTTTTTGCAAAGGCAAGAAAATTCCAAGTCTTAAAATATAATTTACAAAATTTGACTGGTGCCCCGAAGTCCTCAAATCCCATTAGCATAAGACTGGTTAGAAAATAATTGGAAAATGACCCCAACAAAATGAGGCTGTTTTGTAGAGGTAAAGTGAGTGCATACTACATATCTGAAACCACAAGAACCCACTATTTGGCTATTTCAGTTGGATAATCCAAGGCTTGCTTCTTGCTTCAGCAAATTTGTGTGGAGATGTCAAACAGCTGCTCTCTTACCCAGAAGTAGCTGCATTTAGTCATAGATTGAACGACTGCCACATGCACAATTTGTAATTCCTTTTGCAGGGGACAAATGAGATCAACAGACTGGGTATAATCAAAATATCACCCAGTGGATGGCCTTCAAAGTATATGAGTTTGATCAAAAACAGTACACTATTTATGATAGTCTGTAGTTTTCAATTTGAATTTCAAGGGTGCAAGATGTATTCTATTTTCAGGCTACAGTCTCCTTCCACTGTCTAAGATTTTGTTGTAAAAAGAGGCCCCTCATTTTATTGTTCCTATAATAAAATTTTTAACCTTAGAAAATTTCCTGCAAGGATAAGTAATGTAAGTTCTATACAGGGATGGAATGATCTGTGTTAAATTACTGACCAATTGCTTCATTAATTATTAAAGAAAAAAATTATACTGAATCCCAAAAAGTACAACGTAAGCCAAAAGAGAATTGTTAGTTCTAAATGTTCAGTTCCTAGGAAATGACATAGATATTCTTTATTCTAGTATCTTACTCAGCAAAGTTAGGAAGCTTTATCGTAAACTTTATAAAGATTGACACAACAGGTATCCAGGTGGCTCAGGTGGTTGAGTGCCCAGTTCTTGATTTAGGCTCAGGTCACGATCTTGGGGTCCTGGGATTAAGACCCACATTGGCCTCCTTGTTCAGTGCGGAGCCTGCTTGGGATTCTCTCTCTCCCTCTCCCTTGCCTCTTCCCCTGTGGTCTCTCTCTAAAATAAATAAATAAATCCTAAAAAAAGGGGGGGGGCACCTGGGTGGCTCAGTGGGTTAAGCCTCTGCCTCAGGTCATGATCTCGGGGTCCTGGGATCGAGGCCCGCATTGGGCTCTCTGCTCAGCAGGTAGGCTGCTTCCTCCTCTCTCTCTGCCTTCCTCTCTACCTACTTGTGATCTCTCTCTCTGTCAAATAAATAAATAAAATCTTAAAAAAATAAAGATTGCCCCATAAAACCTACCCATTCTAGTGATTTAAGACAAATGGCACCAGTACCCTATTCTCCAGTCCCTTATCCAGTAGAAATCACAATTAAATGTTTAAAATGGCTGAATATTGTTGTTAATGATCTTCCAATTTCCCCATTATGAAGATCCAGAGAGGATTAGAAAAATTGTAACTGAGTCTTCATCTAGAAAACGTCATCTGTGTTATTAATAAGCAAAAAAAGAGAAGAGTGATTCTCTTCCCCAATGAACCTCTTGAAATTGATCTGGAAAGATGCCTGTGTGTGTGTGTGTGTGTGTGTTCCATTAGAAGTGCAGTGGCTCACAAAAGATATAATCCTATTACACCACCTGAAATCTTTCTAGCAACAAGGCAAGAATCTTTAAGGATCTTTTACCTAAAACTAACAGAAATCCACCCAAATCAGCTCAAGGGGAAAGGGAGTTTAGGAGAGAGATTCAAGGGTATCTCAGAGTAGCCAAATGAAGAAATATATTTGCATTTTGATTAAAAATGAAAAACTGTTAAGGCAGTTTTCCATCCTTCCTGCAACTTCTCTATGTCTCTTTTAGACTATCTTCTGCAATGCAGTTATTTTTTGTTTCTCCATCATAACAGCTTTCAAGTGTCCCTATCTGTTTAATTTAGAGTTAGAATGTTGATTGCTGTCTAATTCATTCTCTTGGGCTCTGATTTTAATTGACAAAGAGAATGAATCCGGTTGTCTTAGCTGCAACACCTTTCACCTTGGCCCCATCAAGTGTGGCCAGGAACAAGGGCTGGGGAAGGGGGAATCCCCTGATAGGCAAAGGCCACAAGGGCTGGGTGGGGCTGGGATAACAGAAGAAACCGTTTCCTTTTCTGCCCAACCAACCAAGTAATCTTTTATAGGCAATCCGTATCAGCAATAAAATTCATTCATTTTAGAGAAAATTAATTTCTACAGATTATATAAATGCACTTGATAGTGATGATGTTAGTAATCATAATAATACTGATATGAAAGTATCCTTCCTAATACAGTAAAGACAAAATGTAACTATTATAACATTAAAGCATTTTTTAAAAGATTTTATTTGTTTGAGAGAGACAGTGAGAAAGAGCATGAGAGAAGGGTAAGGGGCAGAGGAAGAAGCAGACTCCCCCCTAAGCAGGGAGTCTGATGCAGGGCTCCATTCCAGGACTCCAGGATCATAACCTGAGCCAAAGACAGGCACTTAACCCACTAAGCCACCCAGATGCCCTTATTTATAGCATTTTTAATTAACTGAGTATAGAAGAACGTATCTGAAACTCAGGCATGGATTTAATAATCATATTTTGAAATTCAGGATCTCACAATAGAAAGGAAAAGTCCACACTGGAAAAATTCTTTCTAAACTGTTAGTGTTTTTCATTAGATTTCAATTAGTAGTTGTATGCAAATCACAAACTCAGGCATATTTTCTAAAACTCTGTAAAGTCAGCATAAAAAATACCACTCACAAGCTAAAACTAAATCATCAGAATGTTACAGTATTATATATAATAATAATATTTTCCATTTATAGCTGCTGGGATGGGTACTTTCCATATATATTCTCATGTACCACAACAATTCTGACATTGAGGTGTATTTTTTTTTTAACCATTTTACAAATGAGGAATCTGAGGTTCAGGAATATTGTATTTTGTCCAAGTTATCTAAGCAAGTGTAGTGGTAGCAGGATTCTCTAGTAATAATCAGGCAATCTTTCTACTGACCCAAAAGCATCTTTGCAAAAATTAGAAGACGCTGACACTGTCTCAAGACAATGTACTAACATCTGCTAGAAAATTGCCATTATAAATATAGAAATCCATAATGACCACAAATGTGAATGGTGCCCCCCCTAGAATTATGCAGTGACTATATATGTCAGCCACTTAATCAAAGCAGTAAGGAAGCTATTAGTCAGTCCTTGTCTCTACATGGCACACCATTCATTAATGTCCAGCCCTCCCCACTGCTCTCATTTGCCCCTACACCATTACACAGGTAAATGATTAAACTCTGAAAGTGTTTTAGCACATCTTTTTCATTAATATATCCCAGCGATAAAAGACTTTAAAAGGAGTGTTAAAGCACAGTTTCAATAAATCTCTACATATAATTCAATCGGTAAAACATGATATAGGTCAAGAAATGTGCATAGTTTGTGACTCAGTATCCTTCTGTGACCTCCTTTATTTAAAGAATGTCTTTGTTATACAGCTAACAAAGGAAATCCCTCAATATACGTCAATAGGGCCTCCATTTTGCTATCTCATTGTGATGAAGTGAAATGGGACATCATTTCCCATGACCTGTTTAGAAGACTTAAATACATACCTTAGCTGTGCTTTCCTTCATTTAGCTATTCCTTCCCTGGGAAGTGGGAAGCAGGTGTGGATTGCCTCACACAAAGCAAGGGAGGAGATGTGGAACCAACTAGGTTTCTTGATCTTGGCTTTAAACTGAAAGGAGTCTCAAGTTGTAGCTTTGGTGCAGTAGCAAATTTGTGCAGGGAGCAGCATGATGCTTAGAATTGTGACCTTGAAATACATCTTTTGGAGATTTTTTTTCCAATAGCCATATTCATATATTTCTAAGAGCCACATAGTTAACAACTTTAGATATTATTCCTATGGGAGTGAGGAATACTGGAACCCAGCGGATGCTAAAATAACTATTTATATTCACATTACAACTACTCTTATTCCTCAGGTAGCTTGTAGTCTTTGGGAGCACAGCACCTTGGAAAGGCTCTATATATACATGTATGTATATTCACATCTTCCTAGAAGATTCACTTATGTACAGTACTGGCACGAACTTGAGATGAGAATTGAAGTACAAATGTTAAATAGATGAAGGAGGTGAAGCTTCTTCAAGGAAAAACATCTCATTCTTACACAGAAGGCCATGGTTCACAGTATTAACTTAACCTGACAGTGTCAGGACAGACTCAAGAGAAAGAAACTTGGAATAGGCCTCCAGAGTCTCTAAGAAGAGAACCTGCATGGAGGTGGACCAGAGCAGTGGCTTGCTTAAGCCAAAACGTTTTCCTACTGTTAAATACCATCTGACCACTTCCATCAAATTCATGAGGCCTAAAATAAAGATACTTAGACTTTTAAAAAATAAAATCAGGGGCAAAGCCACCTAGGGAAAACCCCAGAACTGTGCCTAATTAGATCATTACCATTTTCTTCTATGGACTGTTAGCCTCTCATTAGTACTCCTTAGTGGTAAGAACAATTTAGGGAGTAAGTAGCAAATTTATACAGGGAAATAATTACTGTACAGATTGATACCCTTTACTATTCCAAGGCTCCAGAAAAAGATACCATTATATATGCTCCTTCCTTAATCACATTTTAAAACATTGAACAGGTGATTAAACATGGTTTATGTTGAAGCAGTAAAAGGATTCACTTCAAACAATTACAAAAATAAAAACAGTAGCTTCCCAGGGAAGGAATAGCTAAATGAAGGAAGTCTCTTTTTATGATAAAAGTCTCCTTCAAAGCTCATCGACACTAACAATACTAAAGAGACCAACTAAGTGGATAATTATTTCATTACAAATATCTCTTATCTGATAGGTGAATTATTTGTTAAAATTTCCTATGCTGCATTCTTCTGTTCATTTTGCCAAATTTTGGATGAAGGCATGAATATTTCTATTTGGCTACAAATAGATTCATATTATAATAAAATTATATTTCCTTGAACAATAAATTCACATTTCTTCCTAATGTTCTGGTATTCTTAAGCAAATCTCATGTAACTAATTCCCTTCTATTGCTTTCTGGCTAGTCTTCCATACATGGAATCTCACTAATTTTATCTTCAGAGACGTCCGTTGGCAACCCTTCAAAATTGTATTGGCAGCCTGTCTTGGTAGGGCACCAGGTTCTTTCCCTGTTGTCCACATTTGCATGTTTGTTTAGATCATGACCTTGGTAGAGAAAGTTTGTTCACTGGAATTAATGAGGTAAAGATCCCCTCCCTCCAAATTTCTCTATCACACATTCTTAAAAAGATTCTCTTAGTCTAAGAAAGTCCTCCTTTAAAATGAAAAAAAAAAAAAAAGACACAGAATAGCCATTTGAAAGATTCTTATAAAGTTACACATATACTTACAATTTCACTTCAGAAAAATGGAAACGCATATCCATGTAAAGACCTGCACACAAATGTTCACAGCAGTTTTTTTCATAATAGCTACAAACTGGAGACAACCCAAAAGTCCACTGACAGGTAAATATTCACAGAATAGAATACTAGTTAGCAATAACAAGAACCAAACTACTACTGATACATGTAATAACACAGATAAATCTCCAAAAAATTAAGTTGAGTGAAAGAAACCAGACAAAAAAGACCACAATCGATATGTTTCCATTTACATAACCATCAAGAAAAGACAAAATCACAGTGCCGGAAAGCAGATCATTGGTTGCAAGGGAGAGCAGTGGGAGAAGAGACTGACTGCAAAAGGGCATGAAGGAACTTTTCAGGGCAATGTAAATGCTCCCTATCTAATTTTTGTGGTCATTACACTTGCTAACGCTCATTGATGAATTTTATTACATGTAAGTTGGAGCGCAAGTCTCAATGAATTTTATTACATGTATAGTGTAATAAAGCTAATTATAAAAAAGAAATACACAAATACAACAGTTTAGATCAGTGATCCTTAAAATATTTTGTATCACAGCATTTAATGAAAGCTTTTGACTTGGTTTCACAAAATTAGAGAAAGAAAGATCATAAAGAAGTTTTATAAACTCACTAGTTGCATCCACTGCCCTCAAGCTAAAACAGCTTTCTTTGGAGGATAAGTTAAGATAGCCTGATGAATTTTAAATAATCAGGTTGCTTACCTCAACACCTAAACCAAAATCAATTGCACAGAGCAAAGGGGAGTTTGAAGGACAAGAAGTAATTGCCGTGCTTTGCCTGAGGAGAGGTATTTAAAAGGAATTTTGAGCATGTTAAAAATAAATATCACTCACAATTTTCCCAAGACCCCAAGTTTGGCAACTATCACCATTTCACTGAGAATCACCTTACATGCCATCATTGACAGAAATAACCAAGGCTTGTAAATACCTTTGCTACCAATAAGACACAGTAAAATAGAATCGTTCAGTGATGAAAGCTAATAGTTTTGCATTCAACTTATGTGGAGTATTTAGGGCTAATGGTTCTTTTTCTCTTGATGAAAGATAATTGATAGAGGCCCTGTTCTTTAGATTTCCAAAAGCTCATACACTTTATTATGATCATTTCATAAGTAATTTTTCAGTAAAAAAAATTTAAAATTGTCATCTAGATACTTTTTTTAAATTATCAATTTTCAATGTATCATTCTACATATAACTATTTTACAAAGAAATTTGACTAAATTTGATTATCCTTTCATTTGTCCCTCTTCCCTTCCCATTAATTTTCTAAAATAAAATATTTCTGCAGGATTAGTCTTGAGTTCCCTGATTGCTACAGGGAAAACTGATTTCTCTTAATTTCATTTCTTGAATACTGCCAAGCACTGTAGTTTGTAGTTTAAAGAAATAGCAAAAGACACAACTGTTTTCCAAATTAATACTAATATTTTGGTAACAAATAAAAATTATCATATTGTACATTTTAAATATGTTACAGTAAAAAAAAAGGTAGTTGGGAATAGAAGAAATTTTGTAAGAGCAATGTCCAGTGTTTGAACTCTCTTTGAGTTGGATGACAAAAATCATATAGATCAATCAGTTAATAATACTTTGAGTAAGATCTCCATTCTTTGCTTGTTTGTTTAATGGTTTTGGTGGGGGTGGGGCTGGGGAAAGCAAAGAATAAGAAACTGCCACATCTCGCAAAAGGATCTGCATGCTACCTGGTCACCAGAGTCATTTCCACCTCAATAAGTCTAACAGCCCTTTGTTCCTCAGTTGGATTTTATACCCTGGGACCACACACAAATTAAGGATGTGTGAGAGGTATGCCTTTGTAAAGAAGGAGAAAGGAAACTGAATGGGGAGGAAGTTGGAGGAGAAAGCCTGCACTCTGTCATGAAATAAATCACATGCTTTTTCATGAAATTCTGCAGTCTTTTTATAAGTTGAGAATAAGAATATTGATTACCTTTAAACTCTGTGTTAGCATAGCCCTTGGAAAAGCTTCTGCAGGCTTCCAGAGAACCCAGAAATAAACCCACATAGGTATGGTCAACTAATTTATGACAAAGGAGCCAAGAATAAAGAACAATCCCTTTAATAAATGGTGTTGAGAAAACTATACAGCCACATACAAAAGAATACATTTAGACCATTATCCTAACAACATACACAAAAATTAAGTCAAAGTAGATTAAAAACTTGAACAAAAGACCTGAAACTATAAAACCCCTTGAGGAAAACATAGGCAGTAAGATTCATGACACTGATCTTGGGGGTGATTGTTTGGATTTGATATCAAAAGCAAAGACAACAAAGGTTAAAATAAACAAGTGGGACTGTTCCTGTATAGCAAATAAAACCATCAACAAAATGAAAAGGCAACCTACTGAATGAGAGAAAATATTTGTAAATCACGTATCTGATAAGGGGTTAGTATCCAAAATATATAAAGCTCAATAGCAATGACAACAACAAAACTGATTTAAAAATGGCAGAGGAACTAAACAGACAATCTTCCAAAGAAGACATACAGATAGCCAACAGTTACATGAAAATGGGCTCAAGACCACTAATCATCAAGGAAATGCAAATCAAAGTCACAATGTGCTACCATCTCACACTTGTCAGAATAGGGCTATTATCAAAAAGGTAAGAAATAACAACGGTTGGCAAGGATGTGGGAAAAAGGGAATCTTCATGCATTATGATTGGAATGTAAACTGGTGTAGCTACTGGGGAAAACAGTATGCAGGATCCTCAAAAAATTAAAACTAGGACTACCATACAATCCATTAATTTCACTTCTAAGTATTTGTCCAACTTGAAAAGATATCTGCACCCTATGTTTGCAGCAGTATAATATACAAGAACCAAGACACAGAGCATCCTAAGTGTTCACTGATGGATGAATAAACAGATAAAGAAAATGTGACACACAAACACACATACATGCAGTACAATATTATCTGGACTTGAAAAGAAAAAAAAAACAAACTTTTTTTTTGACATTTGCAACAATCTGGATGGACCTGAAGGATATTACACTAACTAAAATAAGTCAGACAGAGAAAGACAAATCGTGTATAATTTCACTTAACACGTGGAGCCTCTAAAATGAAATAATATATAAACTAAAGTAAAAACTGAACCCACAGATATCGGCTGTTGCCAGAGGCAGAAGTGGAGGGGGGGGTGGGGTGGGAAAACGGATGAAGAGAACCAAAACGTACAAATTTTCAGCTATAAAATAAATAAGTTCTGGGGATACAATATACAGCATGGTGACTAGAGTTAATAATACTGCAACTGTACATTTGAAAGTTGCTAAAAGAGTAGATCTTAGAAGTTCTCAGAAGAAAAAAAATTGTAACTGTGTGGTGACGAACATTACTATACTTATTGTGGTGATCATTTTTTGCAATACCCACAAATACCAAGTCATTCTATTTTATACCTGAACTTCATATAATGTTATATATCAATTATATCTCAATAAAAAAGAAGCCTGATTTTCTAAAATTCTTGGTTTTCCTCAATTAAAAAATATTTTTGTTAGTTTTTTGGATTTTGTTTGCTTGTTTTCATTGCACATGTGTAGGTCATGTATTTGGCTGCAATATCTTCCATATTTTCAATATGCTTTGTCTTTTTAGTGAAGCTGTCCTCACTAACACTGAGTTCAGAGAGTAAAATACAGTGTGGTAAAAAAAAAAATATATATATATATATTTTAACAACTATTCTATGTGAGTTATTACTCAGTGGCGTAGGAGATACAATGGTGAATCCTCAAAGGGTGTAGAGTCTGTGTGAAAAAGAAACCTATATTCAAAAAACTGCTAAAAGCTACCAATGTAAGTGAAAAATATGCCTAGCGTGAGGTAAAGTCTTTCTAAAGGATAGGATAACACTGTTAGTTCTAGAAAAATCAATGTTGAGATGATGTAGAAAATCTTCATGAGACTTCTACTTGCTATTTGATTATCTTTCATCATTTACATTAAATCATTCATTTAGCAGAGATTCCTTAAGAGCGTACTATGTACCTAGCATAATACTGCTAAAAAAAAAAGTAGTGTGGTTGAATGATGTGTGGTTGCTATCTGCAAAATGTTATAGTCTTTGGGAAAAATAGACATTTAAACAAAAAGTGTTACTATGTTTATAAATTTAATGAAAACATGAAATTAAATAGACATTTCTACTTCTAATTCATAAAGGCTTTTATGTTAATTGTTTTTAAACATAACTCTTAGAACAAGCCAAGGTAGTGAGAAGTGATTAGGCTTGGGATATGTCTTGAAGGAAGAGTTAAGAGCATTTGCTAATAGGTCAGATGTCAAATAAAAAGAGAATAGCATACTTACCTGGCAGGGGAGATACCATGATCATGAAGGTGGTTTTCCCAGGGCGAGGCTTATCCATTGCACTCCGGATGTGCTGACCCCTGCGATTTCCCCAAATGTGGGAAACTCGACTGCATAATTTGTGGTAGTGGGGGACTGCGTTCACGCTTTCCCCTGAAAAAAAAAAAAAAAAAAAAAAAGAGAATAGCAAGTTTCATTCTTTTGCACACCACTGTCCACTCTGGAAAACAGTATGGAAGTTCCTTAAAAAGTTAAAAATAGAACCACCCTATAATCCAGCAATTGCACTACTAGGTTTTTTACACAAAGAATATAAAAATACTAATTTGAAGGGATCCATACACCCTAGGATTATAGCAGCATTAGCAACAATAGCTAAATTATGGAAAGAGCCAAAATGTCCATCGACTAATGAATAAAGATGTGATAAATATATATACACACACATATGTATGTGATTTATATATTTTACATATATATATAATAGAATATTACTCAACAATCAAAAAGAATGAAATCTTGCCATTGGCAATGACTTGGATGGAGCTAGAGAGTATTATGGTAAGTGAAATAAGTACATCAGAGAAAGACAAATACCACATGATGTCATTCATATGTGGAATTTAAGAACTAAAACAAATGATCATGTGGGGAAAAAGAGACACAAGTCAAGAAACAGATTCTTAACTCTAGAGAACACACTGATGACTACCAGACGGAAGGTGGGTGGGGGATGGTTAAATAGCTGATGGGGGTTAAGGGGAACACTTGTTGTGATGAGCACTGGGTGATGTACGGAAGTGCAGAATCACTAAATTGTACATCCAAAACTAATATTACACTCTATGTTAACTAACTGGAAATTTCAATAGAAACTTGAAATAAGAAAAAGGAGAACAGTAAGGGCAAGTCTAAGGTTTAGAACACCAACAATTGGAAAAACTGTGGTGCTATTTACTGAAATGATATATGAGTTAACATTTGTTTTGTAACAAACCTCTGCAAAACTTGGTGGCTTCAAAGTGATTTATTAGTTCACAACTCTGGCAGTTCCATGGGGACTCTCTGGAAGGCTTGCTCAGGCTTACTCACATGGCAGCTTCTCAATACAGCAAGAGCAAAAGATGTTAGGCCTTTCAGGGATTCATATTCAGAACTTGCATGATGTCACTTCCGCCACATTTTAGTTCAAAACAAAAGACAAGGACAGGTCAGATTAAAGGAGGTGGAGAAACAGGCTCCATCTCTTGAGGGAAAGAACTGAAACTAATTCGTGGTCATTTTTAGATTACCATAGACAGGAAGGACAGCAAGTGTAGTCGACTCTTAAGACTGTAGTTTGTGCTTCAGTAGAAAACCATGTGATGTTTAGAGCGTACTCTTCCAGGCTATCCACTTCTGATTCTCTGGGGCTATTTTAAAACTCTGTTAACTGTAGCCAACTGATGGCAAGGCAAAATGATTCTTGTCTGTGGACGTGCAAAGGAATTCTGTGCCCTATCAGCTCTATCAACTTCCCTCCATCTCTGTCTCCCTTTGGACATGAAAATATTCCTAATCTATAAATAGGTCTATTCTTTGCATTCTTTCTGTCTCCATATTTTAAAGATTTATTTATTTATTTATTTGACAGAGAGAAACACCGCCAGAGAAGGAGCACAAGCAGGGGGAGCGAGAGAGGGAGAAGCAGGTTTCCCGCTGAGCAGGGAGCCTGATGCGGGGCTCGATCCCGGGTCTCCAAGATCATGACCTGAGCCGAAAGCAGTCGCTTAACCAACTGAGCCACTCAGGCGCCCCTGTCTCCATATTTTAAAATGTATTCCTAAACGTGGTAAAAAGCACAGAACATAAAAATTTGCCATCTGAATCATTTTCAAGTGTACAGGTCATTAAGAAATGCCTTCACTGCTGTGAATCACTATGATCCATCCCCAGAACTGCCTTCCTCTTGCAAAACTGAAACTCTGTACCCCTTAAACAAGAACTCCCTATTCCTCCCCACCACCACCTCCAGCCCTGGGAACCACCCTCCCACCTTCTGTTGCTACCAGCTACCTCATGTAAGTGGAACCACACACTATTTGTCCTCTTTGTAACTGGCTTATTTCCCTTGGCATAATGTCCTCAAGGTTCATCCATGTTGTAGCAGGCGTCAGGATTTCCTTCCTTTTTAAGGCTGAATAATAGTGCATTGTAGGTATAGATCACATTTTGTTTATTCATTCATCCAAAGGATATTTGAGTTGCTTCTATATTTTGGCTATTAAGAATAATGTTGCTATAAACATGTATGTACAAGTATTTCTTCAAGACTCTGCTTTCGGGGCACCTGGGTGGCTCAGTTGGTAAGCGACTGCCTTCGGCTCAGATCATGATCCCGGAGACCCGGGATTGAGTCCCACATCGGACTCCCTGCTCGGCAGGAGGCCTGCTTCTCCCTCTCTCACTCCCCCTGCTTGTGTTCCCTCTCTGGCTGTATTTCTCTCTGTCAAATAAATAAAATATTAAAAAAAAAAAAGTCTCTGCTTTCAATTCTTTTGGGAATAGACCCATTTGGAAATAGACCTATAAGTGGGAATGCTGGATCATATGGTAATTCTATTTTTAATTTCTTGAGGAATCACCTTACTGTTTCCCATAGAGGCTGCACCATTTACATCCTCACCAACAGTGCACAATGATTCCAATTTCCCTACATCCTCACCAGCACTGGGTTTTCTTTTCTTTTCCTTTGCATTTCCTCTCCTTTCTTTTGCATTTCCTTTCTTTCCTCCCTCCCTTCCTTCTTCCTTCCTTTTTCTTTCTTTCTCTTCTTTCCCTTTCTTCCTTCCTCTCTCTCTCTTTCTCTCTCTCTCCCGCCCTCCCTCCTTTCCTTCCTTCCCTCCTTCTAGTAACCATCCTAATGATTGTGGTAATGTCTGTTCAGTTTGTATTTGTGGGAGAACCATGCTTTTAGCCTTTTCTGAAAAAAATCACCTTTTCACAATATGTAAAATGGAACAAGACAAGTGGTCTAAAATAAGTTTTCTAAAAGTGAGAAATATTGCAGCATGCCAACTAATAGATATGCAATAAAGAAGGGAAATTTATGAGGCAGGAATAGGGCAGCAGCAGGATCAAAGTTCCTGAGTAGAGAATTAGATCTAGAGAGCCATGGATAGAAGTATATACAATTTATTCACTGTAACTGAAAGAAAAGTAAAATACTGGTATAAAATGGATATGACTTAACTGGGATATGAGAGCATGTGGAAGAGATCTTCTGAATTCCTCTTTTCATTTTTTAATCTGCACTCTTTAGCTCAGAACTTAGTGCATGGTCGCTACCTAACTGTCTCTTGAAAGAATATACTAAAAATAATCCTACTCCACAAGAAAGAACTTAATACTGAAGACCCACCATGTCAAACATAAATATACTTAATATTTGCCCAACTTAATTCATAGCCTTTGTTAACAGACTCTTAAAACACTTCCAAATTATTCATGTAAATAATTGTACAAGCACAATCTCTTCAATATCCCTATGGCGCCCTCTTAGTATTTAATGGTAAAAGAGCCTTTTGACAAAGCCGACCTGTCTACCACGTGATGCCTCTCTGATAGAAAACAGACAAAACGAGTGAGGGGAAGCTAAATAGGGATATTGTTTACCAGCTCTGATAATTTATTGTTGGCAAGCAGGTGAACCCTATCTAAGAGATAGGGAATAGAGAAAACATTATGCTTGGTTTTAGATAAGTAGAAAATGGAGAACATCATTTAAAACAAAAAACAAACTTCACTGACTCCTACTCAGGGCTCCCCAGGCCTCCAAAATTGAGCTCAGGATGTATGTAGAGACTGGAAATACAGAAAGAGCAGGGCTGGGACAAGCGCTAATTGAAGGTTGAAAGGCAATCTCACTGTGTGGGAGAAGATAGCTGTGTGTTCATTAGCATAAACAACACATTCCAAGGTTCCAAACTATGTAACTTCCCACATTGAGCATCTGACCCAGCGTCTGACCCCCCAGCGCTGAGTGAGCTAGTCAGCATCTGAGAATAGAGTTAAAACTTACATAGATTCCCAAAGGTAGAAGGGGGGAAAAAAAGCTTAGAAATGCTTTTTTCAGTTTAGTTCAATTCAGCAAACATTTGTTGAAACCCTTTATTCAGAAATACTACAACAGCAAGTAGATACAAAGAAAAATAAAGGATACTCTGCTACCTGATAGAATTGTCAACTTTAATGTTAAACTTTTTAACTTTAAGAAAAAGGACTTACTACTTAATTGTGTATCGTGGAAAAACAATTCATGAATTTACTGAACATTGAACTTAAGTATCACAACTAATTCCAATTGCTTTCCAGTAATTGTGTCCTAAAGTATGACTTATATGTCCTTCCATAATATGTTCCCAATCATTTTTTGATCCCAGATGGCTAAATCTGAATCTCCATCTGTTTCCATTAGTTTGCCTTTTCTTTCTTTTTCCCCATGTGTGCTGGTACGCCCTTGCCAGAGATTTATGGATTCCCTTGGCTTTCCTATGATGCTGCGTTTCCTTCTCCAAAGGAAACAAAGCTGACAAAATACAAAATACACCACTTTGGATGCCTCCCTGGCTTTGTGTCCCTTTCCTCCTAAATTTGTTAGTTCCTATTCTGTGGTCTCTCTCTCTCTTCTACCTGAAGTTGCAGGTCATTCGTTCCGCACTTTCGACATATATTTGTGGAGCCCAGTTTGCTGGCTCCGTGGGTTGTGCCACACTGTGGATTGTCTCCTGCTTTCCCCCATTCATTGCTCTAGAGCACTTTTTCACCACTTACTCCTGCTTAGTGTGGTTCTACTTCAGAAAATCCTGTAGTTTACTATGGATAAGACTGACTTCCTAAGAGTATCCTGGCAGGAAAATCATGCCCCCAGAATCCCCAAGTATGTCTCTTTCTCATTTCCTCTCTTATTCTCTCTGCCGTCTTTCTGACCCTGAGGTTCTCAGTATTGGACAGGATGATGTAATCTGAAAAATCATCCCCATAGTTTCATAAGCCACCCTAATCTATTTCTTCTCCCAACACACCCCCTGTGAAAAGACCTCCTTCACAGCTGCAGAATTTGTCAGAAACACTTTGGGGATTTTACATTTTCTTGTAAGAACCTTATGATAACTCACATCATGAGGTTGATATATAAGACTATGGGACTTATTTTAGCTTTTATCTCAGGCTTCCTTCCCACCCTGTCACTGTCACACTAATGATTGTGAAAATGCTCCCAATGACAAGCGAATAAGAAAACAAAGACAAGAGCCAGAAGATTGCTTGTTCCCAAATGAGCAAATATTGCCCATATTTGAGAAAAATTATATTGGGTTAGTTTATAAATGTTTAAGCATTATGAAAATCTCCAGAGGGGGAAAAAAAGATAACCTTTGACCATAGGAATGAGATACTCTGCTCATGATGTCACTCCCCAGTTACTGCAATTTTTAAAGATTAACACCTTCCTCTCTAGGTTAATTTTATTTAGGAATGACTACCAGTAGTATTGACCTGCATAGGAAACAGATGTCTTAAGCATTATATATTATAATATCAAGGACAAAATCTTAACATTTTCAAAATCATTTATAAAGAAGTCAAAAAAATTCTGTTCATGTGTTTGCTCAAGTTGAAAGAATACATTGCTTAATTTATATGTGCATGGCATGTAAAACTTTCCACCACATCCCACTGATTTGTTCACATCAGCCTAATAACTATACTGACTGGATCAGGTCTTAAAAATCAGTAGCCGCTTTCTGATAATATGTTACCATCATCAACCTCAAATACCATTCAGTGAAGTCTTCTGTATACTGGGGGCTTTTTAAAATATAGCTCATTTAATTCTTTAAGGACCTTATCAAGTAGGTATTATTATCCCCTTTCCAAAGGAAACAAAGCTGACAAAATTTGCCCAGGGTCTCATACCTAGTAATTGTTGAAGCCACGATTAGAAATAAGGCATGTCCCCTTGTAAATCTGATAACGCTGTGTTGCTTTCATGATGGATAGGATGGTCAAACTCCTTCAATTGTTCAAAATCAATAGCTCACAGAAAACTGTTACAGGTATACAGGGTGAGAAATTGTGTTTTTTATCAAGAGGGTGAAATTATTGTGTGAGCTTTTCCTTATAATCAGACAAGCATGAAAATTATGCTTCCCTTAATTTGAAGTTATGATAATAAAGCAATTTAGAATTTACATTAAACCTTTCCATTTGAGCTTAGCTTTGGAGGGCAGACCCAGCACTATTATTCTCATTTTACATAAAAGGAAATGGAGACACAGAGAGGCACAGTGTTTAGTGGAATAAAGCCTAGAGCCTGAGTCTTTTGAGGTCTTTTATTTGCTCTTCTCAATACATTTTAGGGAAGCCCCAAATCCCTGGACTTTGCTCCATGATTGCTTTGAAAAAATAAAGGGACAGTGGGGAGAAAGCATTATAAATCAACTTGAAATATCCACTGAGAGCTTCATTCATTCATTCAGTGATACTAATAAGCACTGTATGAAAATAGCTATGTGCTATGTGATACAATGTGAATTTATAAAAAGTATAAAATAAGAGGAGGAATTCATAACTATTGAAAGACTAAAAAACATTTATAAACAAGAGATTTAATCAAAGTTTGAGCAGGATTATGCCTCAGCATTCTCAGAAGTCCCTTGCCTATGCCAATTTCTTTGTTACAAATATCTTCCAGCATGATCTAGATAATATTCCAAACTTTTTTTTCTGTTACATGTCATAAATCAAATTTGCTAATACTATAATATGCATTGTTGAGTTTTAAAAATTCTAACTCATTTTTTAAATTGGCAGAGTAACATGATTTAAGACATGATTTGCAAAACACACAGTTTAACAGAAACTGGAGAAAAAAATTGAAATTTACATGGGGCAAGATAGGTAGTCTTACAAAGAGAATGACACCCCAAATTAGAGGGCTTTGTTTTGTTTTGTTTGGATACTGATTTAAAACCTTCCAGTTACTTCATTTGTAGTCATCCTCAGGCTAAGCTAGTAAATAGAGAGATAAGCAGATTTTACTTATATATTTATTCATATATTTCATCCTGGACTATTGATTAAAACCAGGAAATATGAGAAACACTGAACAGAATGAAAAGCATAGACAATGAAAAGTTGATGAGCAGCATAAAAACAGTAATAACTTTTCAAGAGGAAAGAAATGGATTAAATTATTCCTGATACAAAGAAGCCCTCTTGGAGGAGAAGGATATGAAAAGGAAGCAGTCTTGAGGGAGAAGGATATGAGAGGGAGCTTCTGGTTGCTGAAATAAAAGAGGAAAAAAACAACTCTGGAAGAATTAAAATTTGATGAGCATGCTTGAGTAAAATCCTATCAGCTGTGTGATATAAAAACTTCCAATGGTCCAAAAATTCTCATTAAAACTAAAAACTTCATAACACGCCATCTTTGTGGATGCCACTGGAAGTAGAGGCTTCCAGGGCATCCACAAAGGCTGAAGTAGAACCAGCTGAGGAAGGTAAAGATCACGTTAATAACATCTTAGTATCTCAGTGAAACTCTGGGAGCCCTGAGACCTCAATTAGAGAATCACTGCTCCATATAGTAGCTTTGTACAGAAGCACAAACTCAAGAACAATAAAATGTTCAGGTTATAGCACCAGCTGGGATATGGTAAATTTGTTACTCCCTGTCTTTGAGTATCTTTCACAGGTATCACCCAGGCCGAACACCCCCACCATCATTGTTCTAGAATGTTCTAGAAGTCACAAAGGCCCCTTTTCAGAGACAATCCGCCATCTAAACCATGATCAGTTTTTGACCATCACTGAGCGTTGTTCATTAAGAGTACTGGTTTTGCTGCATTTTGGGGTTAAAGAAGGGGTCAGGGAACTTTACTAAAGAGAAGAGAGGATGACTGAGGAGAATTTAAATTTATTTCAAACAGTCAACCAAATGCTTAAATGGTTGCAATTGTGTTACTTAGGTTTAGAGTTTCTTAAATGACATATTTTCACTGCCATTCAAGAACACATTTAAATTATTCATCCACGCATTATATTAAAAATATCTTATTAAATAAGACAATAAAGAAATAATAAAAATGAGAACAATTCTTGAACTGGTTAAAAAATATGAGCTACTTCATTTCAAGGAATCTACCTGTATATTTTTGCTTCATCAAAATTTAAAAACCTTTTTCCAACTCCTGTTTAAGGACAGTTTCAAAGTTTTTAGTTCTTTCTTCCTCTGGTTGGACAAACTGATGTCTTTCTGTACATTTCTAAATTCTCGCACTTCCACTTCAATATTTGTTTCAAGAATAATTATAATTTTCATAAGAAATTTATATTTATTTATTTAATATTTTTTTTTTAGAGAACAAGAATGAGAGCATGCAAGTGCAGAGGGGCAGAGGAAGATGGAGAAAGAGAATCCCAAGCAGGCTCCAGGCTTAGCACAGAGACCCTCATGGGGCTTGATTCCACAACCCCAAGATCATGACCTGAATCGAAATCAAAAGTCGGAGGCTTAACTGACGAAACCACCCAGATGCCTCAGAAATTTAGATTTTTATGAAAAGAAAATAAAGAAATAGTACTATTAGCCCAACACCCACCATTTGTAAATTTAATCACTGATATTAAGGACAAAGAATCCTAAGGTCAATCATTTTCCAGATTGAGAAAGGGGACTCACACTAGTCACCAAGTTCCACATTGTCACTGAACTTGTAGTCTATACCTTATGATAACATAAGATGAATGTGATTTTTTAAAAGTTTTTAAATAACAATGGGATTTTTTTTTGTTTTTTAATACATCTTTAAGTTTACTGAAACTTGAAACTTGTATATTGACCACTCACATCAATAAAATTAATCTTTGTAACCCTCAAAGAAAAAGCCAGTAAGTCCTGGTTATGTATGAAAAGCCCTCATATGTTGCCAGAGCCCACACCAGAATAAAGAAAAAAATGTACTTATGAATGAAACCTTTTTTTGAAATATCTTTTTGCTAGACTTATTGAGATATAATTGATGTATTTATATATGTACACATATTCAATGTATATATGTATTGCAGAATGATGACTACAGTAAGGTTAACTAACATCTGTCACCTCACACAGTCACCTTTCGTGTGTGTGCATGTGTGATGAGAACTTGACCATCTATTCTAAGATCTACTCTCTTAGTTAACTTTTAGTTCTACAATACAATACAGTACTGAATCATCACACTGTACATTTTTTCTTTTTTCTTTTTTTTTACTTTAAATTTATTTTATTTTTTTCAGTGTTCCAAGATTCATTGCTCATGCCCCACACCCAGTGCTCCATGCAATAGGTGCCCTCAGTACCCACGACCAGGTTCACCCATCCCCCTACCCCCTCCCTCCAAGTCCCTCAGTTTGTTTCTGTGTGTACATTTTTTTCTAATTTCCCTGTGAAATAATTTTAGCTCTCTTTGATCTGGATCTGTAAATACACATGAAATACTTTATTGCTTTTGGGCGCCTGGGTGGCTCAGAGGGTTAAGCCTCTGCCTTTGGCTCAGGTCATGATCTCACGGTCCTGGAATCGAGTCCTGCATCCGGCTCTATGCTTGGCAGGAAGCCTGCTCCCTCCTCTCTCTTCCTGCCTCTCTGCCTACTTGTGATCTCTCTCTGTCAAATGAATAAATAAAATCCTTAAAAAAAAAAGAAATACTTTATTGCTTTCATTCCACTCAAATAAGTTACATTTAACTCCCCATAACAATTAAGTTTATATCACTTCTATAGTTTTTAAGCCACAAAACATTTAGTTATCCTAGATTTTATCTATTAGAATACTGTAGGAAATTATGAAAAATATGAAATTAAAAATGGCAATATAATATAATAACTATTATACCATCTTCCTCTACTGAGTAGCATTAAAAACTTACTCTGGTATTTGTACCTTAATTTTCAGTTACAGAGTCAAGTGACATGGAGGCCTTCCTTAACCAATTGACCTAATATCCTGTCCTCATCCTTAATTTTGCCACTGAAGGAAAATGTCACATAATGTGTCTACTTTACTAACTTTGCTACATGACTGGTTTCTTCTAGCCCATGTTGACTGTGATATATAAAGTAACAATCAACATTTTTATTTTGCATACCATAATATCTGATTATAATTATTCAGTTAAGGTAAAGTTTTTTCAAAGCTAATATGGAAGATGTAAGACTATTACGGCAAAAAAAGGAAAGAAAGAAAGGAAGGAAGGAAGGAAGGAAGGAAGGAAGGAAGGAAGGAAGGAAGGAAGGAAGAAAGAAAGAAAGAAAGAAAGAAAGAAAGAAAGAAAGAAAGAAAGAAAGAAAAGGCATCATTGTTGCTTCAAAGTCAGGATTTCCAAATTCATTATTTAGTCATACCTTTGGGTGAGAAATTTAAGGCCAGGTGTTCAAACATGGCCCTTCATATCTTAAAACAGAAAGGTTTCATTTGCTTAATCTAAGAAAGCCTCTTTCCTTTCCTAATCTAAGAAAGCCTCTTTTCCTAAGAAGCCTCTTTCACAGAATACCTCCAACTGGAATTTATTCTCTTACATGATAGAAAGTAAAGCAAAGTTCTGGATTCAAACTCTAAATGACTCTTAGCAACTGTGTGACCTTGACAATTTATTTAACTTTTCTCAGGTTCAATCTCCTCATCTCTAAAATAGAGGTAATGATCACACTTATTGTTTAGGATTATTTTTAGGATTATCCAATACAATGTATAAAAAATGTTTACCAAAGTACTTTGCTCAAAGGAATAGTTTTTAAATAAATGTTATTGTTAAGCAATAATACTAAGCATGAGTTTAATGAGACTGGTAATGCCAAATTTAAATTATGTGAATGAGTCTTATGAAACTGTTAGTGCACTCAAATGCATGAGTTCAAGTCAGTCTTCCTGCTATATTTTTAAGTAAAATTATAGAGATAATAATGCATTCACTCTTTAATATGCTCCTTGATAACCCAAACTGACATTAGAATTTAAAATCTAAGGCAGTAGAAGAGACTGAATAGATCAAGAATGGGCTTTGGATATTATTTTGTATAATCTCCATGTCTTCCACTTCTGAGAAAACTAAAGCCTTGAGAGGTAGCATGACATCTGACAACAAAGGGGCTAGAATGCAAATTCTAGACATTGTCAAGCGCCGAGCCAACCCAGGGCGACCAAAGTCAGTTCAGAACACTTCTCAAAACGAACTTAATTCTGATGTCAGACCCTCTTCATTTTATGGTCACTTGTTCAGGATAGATCAAAAATACAAAGGCACAGTCCATGATACATATTATGATACAACTAAATGTGAATAAGAAACTACTGTATTTAGTCCCTAGAAAACAGTAGACTTAAAAATAAATATTGCTGGTTTAAATTATGTAGAATATGCTTTACCATTTGTCTTCAAGTTGTCTTTATATAATCTCATTTTATTTCAATCTACCCTATAAAGTAGGAAGGCTATATCTTATTAACTGAATTTTAAGAAGAAATTGAGACCCAGAGAAATACAATTTATAGCTAATGATGGGCAAGAAAAGAACCAGGTCTTTGGATGTCTGCTGAGGAGTTTCCTTCAGTCTTTGCATTATGGTTTTCAGCTATAAAACTGATATGTCTCTGCTTTCATTAATTAATGTTAAATGTGTAAAAACAGAACCATTCAAATAAGTGAATTTTTCATACATATATAAAATTAAGTATGCAGCCTCGGATTATGTTACTGAGAGTTTGCCTTCAGAGAAAAGGTCATGGTCATTGTTAGCTTTATGTGAATTTACAATATAAATTGAAAAAAGTTTTAATCCTACAATGCGCCCTTCAAAATAAACTTAAGGTAACAACCAACGAGGAAAAGAAAGATGAAAACTATCTCATGAAATAAAGTACCTAAATTGAATCGGTTACTTTTTTAAGACTCAAAAAAGGCTTTCGTATTTGAATGCAACCTGTAGAAGATATCTGCAGATACCTGAGTTTTTAAGATGACCTTCATTTTGAAGTGTCCCTTTACAGCTATTCCCAGCTGTTGCTAGATAGAGTAAAACAAACCCTACAGACTGTACTTTAACACTAGGATAGGTTCTGTTGATGTAACAGCATTATCAACTACCCACCCGGGTCAGATAATATGTTTCCCAAGGTTCTAGGGCAATAAAGATTTGCCTAAGCCATGGTGTCAGGACTGGAAATCCTCTCAGAGAAAAGCAGTTTACTGCTTTGCCAGTGTGCTGCTAGGATTAGGAGTAAACAGTGAATTAGGAGGCAGAGGGCCCTTCACAGTGTGCTCACCTCCCTCACTGCGAGCCCTGGGCAATTGTGCAGGAGGGGGTCTGTAAACCATCCCCCCACCCTGCCCCCACCCCCAACCCGTGCCTCAGATTTCTTGGCAGAGAAGGAGAAGACCATGACCAAGGTTAGAAGACCAGTTAGATCATTAGGTTTAAGCTTCTAGGGGGCAACTCACATAGTAAAAAGAGCACAGCATTTTTAAATCAGAGGAATCCAAAGTTTGATTTCCTATTCTTCAATTTCTTTACCACTAGCATGACTTTAAGTAAGTTAAGTTACCTTCTCCATTTAAAAAGCATATGCCCTGGGGCGCCTGGGTGGCTCAGTTGGTTAAGCGACTGCCTTCGGCTCAGGTCATGATCCTGGAGACCCAGGATCGAGCCCCACATTGGGCTCCCTGCTCGGCAGGAGGCCTGCTTCTCCCTCTCTCACTCCCCCTGCTTGTGTTCCCTCTCTGGCTGTGTTTCTCTCTGTCAAAGAAATAAAAGAAAATAAAAATTAATTAAAAAAATAAAAAAATAAAAAGCATATGCCCTTAGGAAAGTTGCTTGACCTTTCATACCTCTACTTCCTCATCTGTAAAATGGGATAATGCCTCTTAGGGTTATGGGAGGTTAGATGAGTAAGTATATGTATAAGCCCTTCAAAGAGTGCCTGGCACACAGTAAGTCCTATTTAGGTGTTAGCTGCTTTAATGTATTAATATCTCTCTGAGCCTCAGTTTCCTCATCTGGGAATAGGGATAATAGAACATACCTTGCAGAGCTGTTTTGAGGACTATGTTAATGAAAAGTTAATGTGTAACTCCATAAATGGTACTGCTTTGTTTTTGTTGTTAAACTACTACTCTATTGTTCTCCAGGCAGGTTAGTTTTTGTATTGGTCTATGGTACCACATACTCTCATGGTAACAGAAGGAAAAAAAAAAAACCAAAAAACAAAAAATTGAGCTTGATCTTTCTCTAGTTGTAGGATGACAGTTTATGACACAAGTCTAGAATTGAACCATAGGGTCACCCAAGTAATAGAAGATACTGTTTCCAAATAAAGTAAGTAAATCATGGAAACTGACTTACATTTAAAAAGTCCTTCAGACAGGTGACAGAATAGAGCTGTAAAATTCAATTTGGGAAACACAGTTTATTCAGTTTTAAGATCTCCAATGATAAAAAAGATAGTCCATAAAACAGTTCTTCAATATATACTCTGCCATGTTGCTGCTAATAGTCCTCCATGATAGCTTATCAGAGTCAAAGTTAAACCCTCACTCTAGTGTCAGATAAGAGCAGACATTCTTCAGGCTGGACAAAATGAAAAGAGACAGGGTCTGCAAATTTGCTGATCATTTTTCTACCTGAGGCCAGCACCAACGTTACTCATAATGCAGTAAGACTAGGGGAGGCAAGTGAGGCACCCACCTTGGGTGCAAAAACATCAGCAATTCGGATAAAGAATATTGCAATACAAAGGTTTTTTTTTTTTAGATCAAAACTAATGCAAAAACCAAAACAATCAAACAAACAAACAAACAAAAAACAAAAACCATGCTGACCCAAATACCAAAATCTTATATATCAGTGATTGTGGTTTCTATGGCTTCTGTATATATTATCTGGAACATGGTTGCTTAAACCACCACCAATTAATTATCTTACATTTCTGTATACCAGAAGTCTGAAGTGGCTCTTATTAGGCTAAAAATAAGATGGCAGCAGGGATGTGTTCCTTCTGGAGTTTCTAGGGGAGAATCAACTTTTCTGCCTTTTCTAGCTTCTAGAGGCTGCCTTCCTTGCTTTTACACATGGCCCTTTCATCTATCTTTGAAACCAGCAAGAGTAGGTTGAGACTTTCTCACAATACACTACTGTGCCCTGTCTCCCTCCTCCACTTTTAAGGACCCGTCTGATTATACTAGACCCAACCTGATAAGCCAATATAATCTCCCCATAGCAAGGTCCTTTGCCTAATCATATTTGCAGTCTCTTTTGCTACATAAAGTAACACACAGTTTCCAGGAATTGGGTCTTAAAAACCCTTGGGGGGCACTTTTCTGCTTAACATAGACAAGGTCTAACCCTGCACTTGCATGACCCCACCTCATTCTCCACACCCTAGTCTTGGCCCTGCCACATTGTTAAATTGACAAATTGTGATTATTCAAGCCCTGAGTTTTCTGAATTGGTAGCACTCTAATTCACAGTACCCTTATAAACACTAACGATATTACTAGACAAAGTTATTTTGAAAGTGGCCAGGAAGCAAACGAGTAATCAAAAAAATTGTAAGACAAGCATGATAGACAATTTGTTTCAGTATTTGGAATTTGCGGAGAAGCTAAAACTCCTCTGTAAATCTAAAGCATTAGTGTCCCCCCACTACGTAGTAAATAATATATTCTATTATTCTAAAATCCTGATTCTCTTACTTCTGTTTTACCTTTGACTTATTTTAAGTACTGGAAATGTTTCATTTGAAAGTTAGAATTATTATTATTTGCTCTAACTCTTAGCTGGGTTAAAGCACATATACCTTACTCTTACAGAACCCTGGTTGTTCCAGGATTGCTTTTTGCCCAGCTTGCTGTTACTATTCTTGGTAACTGAGCACACAGGTATCTTCTCTAGACCCCACGTTCGATTCTTCCATCTCAATCTTCCCACGGGCTTGTGAGTTCCTTAGTGCAGGGGCTATCTTTCATCATTTGATAAAAAATAGATGTCAAACATTTTTGCAAAACTTAAGGGGTTGAACTTTCAAAATACCCCCAAAAATTGACTACCATCTTCCTGCATTATGTCCCAGTCAAGTGGAATGACTTACCCAAAGTTACTCAGGTTATGAGCCCAGCTCCACTGTCCACTAAAACTCCTGCCCTTTCCCCGTCCCCCATATCAGTTCACCACTACTGAGGATATGATTGTGGATATCCAAATACAAGCTTAAATTGGGAGAGAGTCCCATAGGTTCCAGACTGTTTACTTTTCCTTAGGAGTCTTTGAAGAGGATGAGATATATACCGCTCAGGTCATGGCACATCAACAGAAACCCCTTTTTCCCATTCACAAAAAAAAAAAAAAAAAAAAAAAGCCTAACAAAAATAATCACTGTAACATTATCAGAAAAATCAAGATAATTCCTGAACATATATTAACTACCTTAATTCTGATTAAAGAAAAGAAATTTTGCTTGCTATCAAAGCATTCAGAAAAGAGGAGAAAAAGGCATTTGCTTCATTAATAGTATCCTTACTACTAGGGCCAATTAAATTAAAAGGTCTCTTTTCCTCCAACAGATTTGGTTCCAAACACATTACACAAGTTATACTCAGAAAATTTACTACTGGGAGACCATTTATACTCACTAATCCTACAGCTTTCTTTTGCAATCTTTGTCTATAAAGGAAATTCCCATTGTTGCCCTAAATTATTGGACACTTTTATTTGTACACGAAAGAAACATTTCCTCTTCTTCATGCTTAGCTAAGGGAGCCAGGGCCAGGACCCTGCTCAGCAGGTAGAAGCTTCCAGCATCCTCCCAGAGCTGGTCGCAGCATCAAGAGAAAAGCCTGCGGTAATCACTTTGAGGGCAAGACATCACCAGCCCTCCCTGCAAAGTCCTCGCCAGCAGCCTAAAACTGCCATGTGGAGGTCAGGGAGAGATCTAGGGCCTTTCTGCCAAATTAGAGTTCACTGCAGAGTGCACACTGCTCCACAGGGCAAGTGTGATCCTGGAGAAACAGTCTTCACACACTTCCTGTCGTAGCTGGCTCTCATTTCTGCCAAGCCCAACATTCCTCCTCTAAGTTTTGCCTTCACAAGTCAGATTCTGACAACAAACTAATCAAATGCCATCGTGGCAAAATGCCATCTCATAAACACTATGAGAAACAAAACCAAACAAAGAACATTTGTTTTAGAGAACTTCACAGTGAAGATGTTAGCACATTATAACATCCTATTTACCTACATAGAACTTGCTTAATAAGCTTTCCTTCATAAACAAACTCATTAAGTTTCCTTCATAAACAAACTCATTAAGAATCTAGCCTTTCTATTTAAATAAAAACTTAACCTTTCTGAGAAATAGTTCTTTTCAAATAGTAATCAGGAGACACAAATAAACAAATTTTTAACCAATTGTTTGGGTAATTTAGTTTCTCAAATGTTTCCCAAGTTTAGTTAATCATCAGAATCATTTGGAAAGCTTCTAAAAGTATGGATTCTTAGTCCTGTACCTATATGTAATGAATCAGAATTACTCAGGGAATTGCCTGAGAATCTGAATTTTTACCAGAATGATTATTAGACAAGAATTAGGCAAATCTTTTTTGTGTTCCAAAATAAGCACAGTTTTTTGTTTGTTTGTTTTTTTAAAGATTTTATTTATGTGACAGAGAGAGAGAGAGAGAGAAAAATCACAAGTAAGCAGAGAGGCAAGCAGAGAGAGGAGGAAGCAGGCTCCCTGCTGAGCAGAGAGCCCAATATGGGCTTCGATCCCAGGACCCTGAGATCATGACCTGAGCCGAAGGCAGAGGCTTAACCCACTGAGGCATAATATAAGAAGTGTCATGAGAGTATTATACCAAAATAGATCTAGGAGTTGAGAAAGGAGTAATTACATCAGGTGAGAAGAATAAGGAAAAGCTTTAAAGAATGTATTTCATTCGAGACAGACTTTCCAAAAGTTATAATCTTGATGGGAATCAGAAAATGCAAAGGCACAGAGACATAATACCCATGATATGAGTGAGAAAGAGTGAGTGGCTGTGCTTGACTACAGTATGGCACGTAACGGCACAAACACTGGGAATTCAAACAGGTGCCCAACCGAGAGACCACTGAATGTTCGGTAGTGTAGTGCATACTTCATTTCATAAGGAATGGGATCAATGAACTAAGATTTGGAGTCTGCTGGTAACTGCGCTCCCCACAGCATTACACAGAAAAGAGGAGGGCTTTGAAACTTAGGAAAATTGACTCTGGGGTCTGACCCTGAAAAATATCAGATACCAGCTCTTAAAACCAAACTAAATCCTTCATTTAATTCTATCTATCCATCTATTTTTTCATATGTAACTTTTCTTTTAAAAGATTTTATTTATTTATTTGACAGAGAGAGCTCAAGCAGGGGGAGTGGGAGAGGGAGAAGCAGGCTCCCTACCGCAGCGCGATGCAGGGCTTGATCCCAGGACTCTAGAATTACAACCTGAGCTGAAGGCAGACACTTAACCAACTGAGCCACCAGGCATCCCTTTAATATTTAATTTTGCATGGATAATAGAACTTTGTGTAATTTTTGGCCATTCAAAAAGCTCAAAAACCAAACAAACTCTTTAAGGATTTGGTGTTTTTGACAACATAAACTCACTCTAAATTAAGGCCGATAGTGCCCCTCAAAAGATGCACCCAAATCCACAGAAGTCAAACAGATTTTTCCATCTTTCTGCCAATAGCTAACATGCTCAAAAGAAAACAAAATGATCTATTCCAGGCATATCTGCAGCACAGAAAAATGAGTGATCTTTTTACATGATATATTTATGTAAATATTAATCAACAGCTTTTGATAAAGAAAAATACAGCATACGCTTAAGCAAACATGCACATATGTTTCTGAAAAATATTTTAAATACAAGCAGCTTTGCAGAAATTCTCAAGAATTATTCCAAACATTAGCAATTATATTCTCAAAGGAAAGATTAGTCTCTATAAATGAAATAAATGCAGGGATTTTTTTTTTAGTACTTGTGATTGTGCAACACAGATGTCAGGATATGTTTACCCTAAGAGTTGGGAAAATAAGCACAGTGCTAGGGACATGGACCCAAAAGAAATCAAGAGCTAAGCAAGGAAAGGAAAAAAAAAAGAGATTGAGAAAAAAAAAAACAAACCTGCACATTATTTTCTCTCCCTTCTAGTCTCTTTCAACATGAGTTTATCAAAGTATTACTTTCATGACAGCTTAACGGCTGGAAAGCTCTATACTGAAAAATAGGGAAAGGACAGGGAATAATACCAATTACTATTTCTTAAGAATCTATTTTATGCTAGAACATCTGCTAGACTATTTACATTTGTTATCCTGCTAAGTAGGGAACTCCTATGATCCACAGAAAGATTAAAGGAATTATTGAAGGTAACTGAATGAGTAATAATAGTGCCTAATTCATTGGTCTACACGGGGATTAAAATGGGTCAAAACATGAAAAGTATTTATTTATTTATTTTTAAAGATTGATCTGTTTATCTGGAGGGAGGGTGGGGGGGGATGGAGTGAAAGGGAGAGAGAACCCAAACAGACTCTATGCTGAGCACAGAGCCAGAGGGGCTTGATCTCACGACCCCAAGATCAGACTTGAGCCAGAACCAAGAGTCCAATGCTGAACTGACTCTGTCTGGTCCCAGGCACCCCAAACACACAAAAAAATGTTGAAAACAGTACTTAGCAGATAGTAAATGAATGCAAGCCATTATGATTATGTCCTAAAAAGACTAACATCTATTTCAGTTTCTTTAAAATATCATCTACTACAGTAAAATGTTTTTTTATTTCAATATTTGTCTCATATTCCTAATGTTATTGATGCATAGAAGCACCATTTCTCAGTAATTTTATAATCACCATTATAATTTAAAATTCAGTTGAAGAATATAAAAGTAGAAAAATGTGGAGGGAAGGCCTCCCTGTGATTTACTGGTAAATAGGTCATAAAATACCATTTACAGGTTCCACCTGCTTTATCTGTACTGTGCTGAATCACATGGACAAATTCGTAGGTGATATCTCTGTCTTTACAGGTTTAAAGGTATCAGAGCCAAAGCAAGACCTCCCTGCCTCTACCCAAAGATTTCACAAAGCCTCAGTCAGGTCTTCTCACAAAATTCTTTTGTTTCAAAAAATATAGTATTTTTTTAAGTTCCCTATGTTAACTAGTAGGTTTATAATTGTTATATTTATTTTTTTAAGATTTTATTTATTTATTTGACAGAAACACAGGTAGCGGAAACATAAGCAGGGGGAGTGAGAGAGGGAGAAGCAGGCTCCCCACTGAGCAGGGAGCCCAATGTGGGGCTCGATCACAGGACTTCGGGATCATGACCTGAGCTGAAGACAGACACTCAATGACTGAGCCACCCAGGCACCTCTATTATTGTTATTTTTAAATAAATATAAGTAGGCATTCAAAAATTTTCTGGTTTAACTTCTAATACTTAATATAGAATATTGGTAGATATCATCCCACCCAAATCAAGAGCTCCCTGGGGAATTTCAATGATTTTTAAAACTGTGAAGGCATTCTAAGACAAAAAGTTTGAGAACCACTGTTGCGGTGCTATTGTACCTTGTGAATAAACCGAATCTTGGCTCTACCCAGCCATAGTAGCCCCACAGCTAACTGAGGGGAGGCATGAATATGTGTGTGTCCCATGCATGCCTGGTGTGCATGAGTTTGAACCAAACGCAGAAACTGATCACAGTATTCCAGCATACAGCAGTGCATCTATTTTATGTTATGCTCTCTTCTGAAAGCTGCCAAACTCATTTGGCAGATGAGTAAATTAAGACATGAGTAGGAAATGGGCATTCAATAATGAAAGCATTAACAGTGGAACAATGGAACAATGGACAGACACAAAACAGGCAGAGAGTCTTCATCTAGAAGAGAAATCTTCCTATCTGTAATATGAAAGCTAAGGAAGCTGGAAGGACTGAAATTGAGCAAATCTTAGAGTAAACAAACAATCAAACAAACACAGTAACTCCACTTATTTGATCTTGAGAAAGTCTTTCCCCCCCATCCATACGTAGAGATAGAAATACTTCATCTACTTCTTCCCCAAGTCTGTAAGGATCAAAGCAAATGAAAATATTTCTAGAAGTTCTCTTCAACTTATGAAGTCCAGAGGTAATAATTAAGTCATACTGTGTATGTTCAGAGATGACCATTATTGTGCATAAATAATATGATTATTTCAAAATTACTCAACTTAGAATGACTATTGTCTGTTTGGTAATTTCTTAAGGCCAAGTGCATATTTTTAAAGAGATTTTATTTAATTATTTGAGAGAGAGAGCATGAGTAGGGGGAGGAGCAGAAGGAGAGGGAGAAGCAGGCTCCCCACTGAGCAGAGAGCCCAACATGGGGCTTGATCCCAGGACTTTGGGATCATGGCCTGAGCTGAAGGCAGATGCTTAACGAACTGAGCCACTCAGGTGTCCCAAGGACACATTTTTGAGTGTTTTGTCTTTCTACCTTGGATTCTTAGTCCTGTTAGTTTGAAATTATGATATGTGGTATGCTAATTGTTGGCACTGTGTGTCAATGGCATTGCTAATGGTTGGTATTTCCATGAATATTGCAACTATATGTTTTGTAGATGACTAGAGAAAACCTTAATCTCAGAATTTTACAGAAATCCATGAAACCTCTTGTGGATATCATGATAGGAAAATTAGAAGAAAAAAAAAAGTTTCTCTTGTAATTTGTTGACTCGAGGATTATTTTATGAAACAGAATTGGCCATAGTTTACTTTTCAAGTTACCTCTGTGTGTGTGTGTGTGTGTATACTTACCAAGTCAAGCACCAAAAATCTGTTTACAGTGGGATGTCACCTAGCCGCCCTCAAGCTTGAACCAGGAGGCATTCATCTTAGCCTGTCTGGCAGCAACCACACCGGGGGTGTCTATGCTTGTCAATCTCGGCAGTGAGCTGGCACCAGAGCTAGTCTGAAACCTGCTTGAGAGAACTCATGTAACTCTCAAAGCTGATCCTAGTTTGGTTTAGCTTAGAGAGTCAAGAAAAATGAAGCGTCTTGCATTTCTAACACTAGCTGTACAATCAAAGGCAAATAGTTCCAATCTCTGTTCCTCTGTCAAAAATAGTTAATGATAGGGGCGCCTGGGTGGCTCAGTCATTAAGCATCTGCCTTCAGCTCAGGTCATGATCCCGGAGTCCTGGGATTGAGCCCCACACCGGGCTCCCTGCTCACAGGAAGCCTGCTTCTCCCTTTCTCACTTGCCCTGCTTGTGTTCCCTCTCTTGCTGTGTTTCTCTCTGTCAAATAAATAAATAAAAGCTTTTAAAAAATGGTTAATGATCAATTTTGTTAAACTGAGCCATGGTGGCTCATTCGGTTAAATGTCTGCCTTCAGCTGAGGTCATGATCACAGGGTTTCTGGATCAAGCCCCACGTTGGGCTCCCTGCTCAACTCCCTCTGCCTCTGCCTCTCCCCCTAGCTCATTCTCTCTTTCTCCCTTTCTATGTGTAAAATAAATAAATAAAATATTTATTTGTTAAAGAAATGCAATCTTTATTTCTGTAAAATATATGAGCATTTTGAAATTCTGAAAGTGAGGATTACAGAAGTACTATGCATTAAAATTGTTATGTAATTTCTGTCTCATTCCCATGAATGGATGTATTCAAGAAAATCAGAAACTCTGAACTCATTATTATTACTGTATTACCTGAACTTATGTAAGAGATACAATTCCCTAAATGAAAACACAGAAGCGACTTCTCAAACCAAACGCAAATGAATGCACACAGAGATAAGTAGTTTGAAAGAAAATTTTAGAAATGAACATTAAAAAAAAAAGAAAAAAAAACATATGAGGTTGTTCTCCTGAACAGTTAAGGTAAAAATATTTCAAAGCAATATCTGACATGGAAGACTTTAATAATTCTGGGTATGCTTCCTTAAAAACATAATTCACAACAACAAAACTGTATGAAAAAGAACAGCTACCTACTGAAAACCTAATAAACATTTGACTTTCTCTGAGTAGAGAAGTGACTTATGGAATTTCTGCTCAATCTCTGCTGCTTCATTTCAGAATTCCTGCAAGCAAAGCAAATACCTATGTAGTTCTCCAGCCTAGTAATGTGGGAACCTGGGATTTCTGTAGGCATTATTGAGGTCAGCTTTGGATTGCATTCCCCATGTTCTACATGGAGGTCCTAGATATTATCTCTTACATCACTAAACAAGGGCTAGAAAAAAAAATTAAAGAATAAGTCTTGAAAGTATTACGTGGTATTTAGACAAGTTGTTTTCTCTGTAGAAAAAAATTATAGTAAGGAATTACGATTACATGGAAATGGACATATTCATGAATAGCACTTATGTAGATTTATTCTGATCTCAACTATTAAGGTAAAAGGTTTTTAATGGAGGCAGAGATCCTTAAAATGGTGTTGTGCATGGCTGATCAGCTGACTCATTCAACCATCCAGATGGCTGAATGAAGTTCAGTTATTGAGTGCTTACCTTATGCCTGGTACTACATTAATCATATGAATAAGAGAGGAGTAAATAAGAGATGATCCCTTTTTCAACTCACAGTACAGTAGGAGTGACCAACAACTTTAAAAGAGTGAGAGAAAGCATAACAGATTCATGTTCAAAGCACTGTAGGCTGACAGAGGAAGCCGTAGCCAACTAGGCCCATATGTCAGGGGCGACAATGGTGCAGAGCTTTGCCAAAAAGAAAAAAAAAAAGCATCTAATGAACAATAGACTCACGAGGGACAAATAATGCAAGCAAGTAAGTAGCACTTGTAAATACAAGGAAACACGGAAAAGCAGTTCACGGGGTATAGAAGGCCTGGTACATAGACCTCATACAGGCGAGGAGCAGAGCAAGTGTCTGGAAAGAGAAGCAGGCTGAGACCATGGAGACTACGTTAAAGAATCCAGATTGCCTCCTGAAGGCGATGGGGGTGACCTCATCTGATCTGTGGTTCAGAAAGAGAACTTGTGGAAGCATCCAGAATCACTTGGTTGGGCTAAGAGACTATTATAATTTGGAATATTACATACACCACTTCCTTGATGGAAAAACAAGCAAGAGTTTTGAAGCTGACTGTAGTTAACAGTGTGGCAGATGGTGCTACTTGCCTGTGTAATACCCCTTTTCCCTTTCATCACCACCTACAGAATTATAATACTCTTTGGGATGGCAATGTGCTAAATTAAAACAGTTCATCCTTCAAAGGCAGACTGGTAGCTAAAAGCCTTAGGACCATAGTCCTGTCCCATATAATGTAAGAGGAAGTCTAGTGGGAAGGGCTTTTGGAAGATCTGTTGTTCCCTTCCTTCAAAAGGAAGATACACAGTTAACACAGGCTCTTCTGCTCAACCCTACCCCTTCTTTCTGCCTGAAACATGAACGTGATACCTAGAGAAGGAGAAAGTATCTGTGAACATTGGGATAAAGCAACACACAAAAAAAAGTAGCATGGAAGGAAAAAAAGGAACCTGGGTCCTTCAAGTTATCCTGCCATCCTGAGCTGCCCAACTCGAGATTGCTTTTGAAATGTAAAAAAAAAAAAATGAGTTCTATTTGGTAAGGCACTATAAGCAGATTTCCATTCTATAGAGCTAAGAGTCAATACTAACTCAGCAACAAAGGAAAATTTATGGGTAGCAGTGAGGACAACCAAAAGAAACAGAAAAAGAGAAAACAAGCAGAAAACACTAAACAATAAATAAGCAAAGAGAGTGTTGTTCAAGACAAAAAAAAAAAAAAAAAAAAAAAAAAAAAAAAAAAAAAAAAAAAAAAAAAAAAAAAGTGAATCCAAAGAGACCTTGTAAGCTTTTTATTGAGACTACAAAAGCCTCAAGCTCTGGCCTTTATCAATCTCATATATTTACTTTTTAAAAGTTTAAACCCATGACCTAATTCCTCCTGTTCCACCTCACCCTTTTTATTCTTTAATTTCCTCAGATCGATGCAGGATTAGGAGTAAACCAGGCCTCGCAGTTATGGATGACCTCTGCGGTAACCTGAAAGCACAAGCAAATAAATACCCAGAGTGTTTAGAAGGTCCCTATGGCTTCCTAAGCCATCATTTTCCTCTTAAACTGCTAGCTAGAAAAATACCTACCAAAACAAGTATCATTAAAATACCTTATTGTGGCAAATGACTTTTGGTATATGAAAAAAAAACCCACATAGAGCCATATTCACTAGTTGGTTTTTCATAAAACAAGAAGTGATTGAACATCAGCATTTTTCTTGTTTTAAAGAAAAAAATTCCCATCAATACATAAATTTTTAAAGTGTGTCAGACCTACCAAGTGAGGCTTTGGAACCCAAACATAATGGATAGGTCACATCTTTCCAGTCAACGTCTAACAGTTCCCATTGGCATTTCTGGGATTGCAGCCATAAAATGGAGGCTAACGTGTGGTTCTCAGTCATTTGGTTTCCCTGCACATAACAGGAACTTTCAGATTCTGTGTGGGTTAATGCTGACACATTGTGTTGTTTCAACTAAGTAATTCCAAGCATTCACATCTGAAGCCGACCTACATCACCCCTCTGGTGGCCAGATGTTCTTGTGAGGAACTGTCTCCTCTGTAGCACTATGAACCTTGATTAAAGTAGATGAAGGGCATTATATTTACTTCATCACTCTAATACGGAACAGGGTTCTGGCTGTTAATTACAACTGGCCTCTGGCTGGAAAAAATAACTGTTACTATACAAAAAGTTCTAAAAGCTCAATTGACCAAACATGTAATACAATTTAGCTAATTGATTTTAACTAATGATTGGTCAGCCTGACCTCAATGGACAAATCCTTTGTAACATTACCTATTTTATTATGGTCCAAGAGTCAGTAATATCACTTCTAAGAAGTTGGTTTTCTCTTGGATCAAGATGATAAATAATGAAAGAATTATTTCTATACAATATTGCAAAATGGGAGACTATGTGTAACACATTTTACCTCTACACAGCTGCATGCTGGTTTGATTGCTCCCAGATGCTAGCAAAAGGCAAAGCAAAAAGCGAAACCACATATAATGTTTAAACATCTTTTTTATTTATACCTGTATAATCAACTTGATGGTCAGAAGACACATTTACAAATAAGATTTACTATGAATACCATTAGTCAAGATCTATTATAACTCAAAATTTGGAATGATTAAATATGAAAACCTTATATTGAATCAGGATGGTGGGATTTTTGCAGATGGTATTAAAAGAATGGATAAAGATTTAAAAAAGAATATATTATAAATATATATTTTAACATCAAAAGCTGTGCTATCTAGAACTTTCCAAGCCTTGAACCTTTAGAAATTAGAAAGTTGACATTAGTGTGGACTTAACTAATTAAGGAAAATGAGATGTACTGTGGTGGGCCTAAGGTTTTTAGTGACACTTATTCTAGACCTGATGGGGAAGAAATTCAAGCCTGCCAGGCAGAAACAAGGTGTTAGTCAAAAATTTCGTGGCAGGCATACCAAAAAGTTTCGATTCAAGTATCAGTTCTAACTGATCGCTAGTATTTATCTGGAACATTATATTACGAAAACTTTGGAGGTAAAGTCTAAGATCAAAAAGGAAGAAGGCCATGATTAGTAATACTTGCCTTGGATAGGAGTGGGTAGAGCATGTATAAAATATATCATCTTACTAATGATATGAGTTCTTGAAATCAGACTATAATTTAAACATAAAAACTACAGTTCTTTTTCACTTACTAAAGCCAAATAAATGAAGTTTTTTAAAAAGGTAAATATTTAGTTTTTTTTTTTTCTTTTCTATCTACTTTACCACAGGTGCTAGAGCTCTTTCCCCGCCCCCACTACCATACCACCACTTTCCAAACCACCTGATTTGTTTATTCCTCTGACAATTACCCATGGTACCTTCCCCCAATGCACTGCTCTACTTAAGGTAGGAAACAAACAGAAGTTCATTTATCAATACAAATTATCAATAATACAAATTAGATAATCAGCCACTTTATTAAATGTCAACTTAAGTTCTATTTAACATCACATAGGTTTTCATAGTGAGATAGATGAAAGTCAGTAATACTCTAGAACACACCAATATAACTTTATTTATTTATTTCAATAAGTATTTATTGAGTATATATTCCTTATCAAGCACTAGTCTAAATATTAGGCAAAAGTAAGACAGTTACTGTGGTGTAATTTAAAATGAACACAATTTGGACTCTGTCTTCCAAAAGTTACGACTTAGTAGAAAAGATCAAATATCCAACTAAGTGATTACACAGGACAATCTAACATGCACAAAACAATAATGTGCACAATATACCAGAAATTACTAAATTTGAGAAAACTTGCTCTTTAAACTAAGGACTTAGCAGAGATACTCCAAGTCCTTCAGGAAAATAAACTAAATCAATGAATCAGGAATGCAATTACACTAAAGTTGGCCATGCATGCCTCATTGGAGGAGCCCCAAAAGGACTCTGAAAACACTTCTCACCAAAGAAAACATGAAAGGAGCTGGTAGTCCATATGAAGCAACCATCCTTCCATTTTCCCATAATGATCTTCCTTGCTCCTCCAGGCATCTGGACCAAGGTATGCTCATCAACTAAACATTCAGAAAAAGACAGTCATCAGCAAGATCTTCTAGATGACTGTTGTAAGTGCGATTAATGGAAATGTCCACAGAAAGTCAGGATTTATGACTTTAGAGGAATTCATCAACAATTTACTGATGTCTACTACTTGCAAGGCCATTTATAAGAGACAGGGAATACAAAGTTGATATAATTCCAACCTCTGTCCTCAATTTCAAGAACCTCAAGTCTCAAAAGGGAGGAAACAACTTGCCAGAAAAGACTGAAATACATTTGAGCCTTAAGGACTTAGCAGAGATACTCCAAGTCCTTCAGGGAAATAAACTAAATCAATTTCCTTAATTTAAATTCAATTAATTAATATATAATGTATTATTTATTTCAGGGGTATAGGTCTGTGATTCATCAGTCTTATATAATACCCAGTGCTCATTATAATACATACCCTCCCCAATGTCCACCACCCAGTTACCCCATTCCCCCCACTCTCTTCCCTCCAGCAACTCTCAGTTTTTTCCCTAAGATTAAGAGTCTCTTATGGTTTGTCTCCCTCTCTGGTTTCATCTTGTTTCATTTTTTCCTCTCTTTCCCTATGAACTTCAGTCTTATTTCTTAAATTCCACATATCAGTGAGATCAAATAATTGTCTTTCTCTGATTGAATTATTTTGCTTAGCCTAAGAGTCTTTTTCTTATCACTTTCCCTTTCCACTCCTTCCCCAGAGAAGGTCAACTGCATAACATCATGGAAGGTAGAGAGGAACTCATGAAGACTTGTGACAGTGTGAAGTAATAAATGGGAAAGAAGGGACCCAAGCAGAAGACAGATTTGTCTTCATCAAGGGCAGTGTACCTGCTGACATCTCAAGAGGCAGGGAGCATGGAGTGGATTTCTAGAGATGGAGAGGGCAGGAGGGTTTGGTAAATGGATTAAACAGAACAAAGTAAATTATTAAAGATAATGAGGTTTCTAAGCAACAAATGTACTTCTGTATAAAGAAAGAAGTCTAGAAAGAACTCTGAAGTGCTGGAAATTGGAAATTAAAAGTATCCATATGAACTGATGTTGATATAGAAACAGTATATATAGATCTATTTGTATTCTCTAGCTTTATAGCTGAGAGGGCCGAGAAGCAATGGTATTCCACTAGCAATGAACACACTGCAAGCTCGGGTCTTAGAACCTGTACTTCCTGGAGAAAGAATGATTCCAGGATCTAGGCAGAGAATGCACAAGATAAGGCAGGAGTATCTTTTTGGGACAAAAAGTAAAAAATTCTCAAAGAATAACAAGGACATGCTGAAACAAAAACAAAAACAAACAAACAAACAAAAGAAACAAAAACCACAGGAGTCACCTTGCATAGGAACCATATTTGGAATATATTTGAATGTCAACATGACATTAGACAGTAACTGATCACAAACCAGTGAATCAAACAGCAATTTATGAGACTAGTAGGCTGATTAAATTTTTAAAAATGAGAAGATAAATTATTCTAGAATGCCAACAAATAAATGTAGATGGTAGAGAAAATCAACACTTAGCAAGCATGATACTGGTTTGCTGATGTGGTTGGCATTTGTCAATAGAGCCTTAATGGTGACAGTGAAGATTCAATGCCAACAGGATACGGGCATCCTTTTGGGATATTTCCCCCATGAAATACTATGATTAGTATCAGTATATGAAGTGGAGAAACCTGGAAGTCACCAGCATGATCAAGTAAAAGTTAACTTCACCCACGTATAAACATGAGGCACAGAGGGGAACAAGCCATCATTTCTGGGATCTTCCTGCCAAGAGACTTGTCCTCAGTCTGGTCATGAGGAAACACTGAAGAGACCTAGACTGAATGTCATGTGATAGATGGAACACAGACCTTGGGTAGGAAACATGGGAGGAAAAGAAACACTTACAAAATTGGAGGAATGTAAAGATATGTAATAACCTCATGCAACATACATTTCTGGATGGGATGCTATGAGGAAACAGCTAGAGAAATATGAATGGGACCTGTGGGTTAGACAGTAGCACTGTACCAATGACTTCTTTATTTGAAGGGTTTCAGAGAGATTATATAGGAAGGCACATATGTTTGAAGAAATAACACACTGTAGTATTCAGAGGTAATGTCTCCAACTTGCTTTCAAATACTTTAAAAAAAAAAAGGCTAATGGTATTGGAGGTATTCTTTGAAAAGGGGGCAATGAAAAAAATATATTAAATGTTAACACTTGGAGAATCTTATGAGGGGATCCCTAAGAGGTCTTTCTCATATAATTTCAACTGCTCTAGAAGTTTGAAATTCTTTCAAAATAAATTATTGAACCGATACTCTAAAAAACTAGCAAGATAAAGACCACTGCAGAGAGGTATAGCATGAACACGTATCAGCTCACCAACCCAGGTGATATAATTTTCTTCACCTTTCCCTTACTTACCTGAATTTCTACTTCATGCTCTAGAGTCTACCAAGAGTCACAGAAACTTAATCCATCTCAGTTCAGTAACTCTTTCCACACCCTTTTCCAGGGGGCTGCATCTTAAGTTCTGGGACACTAATAAATTTCAAGATATTGGAAAGAAAAGTGAGAGAATACAGCTTTCAATTTCACCAGCCTTGCAGGTGTCCTCTAAAACATCATTCATCTTGCCTCATGCCAGCCTTTCATACAGATCCCTGAGGAAATACTCCTCACTCTCCTTCCACACAGCTCCTTCAGGTTTGCCGTTCTCTCCACTCTCACAACTTCCTCCCCCAACCCTCCCTTCTGGAAAAAACTATATACAACTCAGGGTAAAGTTTTGGGGTTTCCTAAACTGACTGACTGAAGTCAACCACCTTAACTTTCAACCACCTTAGGGAACAGAAGGACCAATTAAATATTTAACTGAAACACATACAAGTTTAAAAAAAAACCCTTATTTTCCTGCACATTTGAGTTTCTGATGTGAAAGCAGAAAGTGGAGGGATGGTGGAGGAGAGAGTGCCTGCCTGGCTTTTGAATGTCAAAATCCTAGGTCCTCGGGAGAAGAGCAAGGAAGGATTCATGGCTGATATTAAAACACTTTGGAGAAGACATCATGAGTAAGAGTGACAGCCCTTCTCCTCATTCTCACTCTCTAAGAGAAGAAAAGTGTTATCTGCGCTAAGGAGAAGGAAAAGAGTCAGATTTGTACAGCAGTAATGGTGTGATCCTCTAACTCCAAAGAAATGCATGTCTGTATGAAAGCTGGTGTGAAGGACTGATCAAGAACAAAATGGGGGATAGATAGCTCGGAAGATGCCTGTGACCAGAGCCCCTTCTTTCTTTCACACACACCCCTCCCCAGACAAGAGAGTCACAACCCAGGGAGAAAAGAAGGAGGGCAGTGGAGACTTGCTGTTCGGCTCAGAGATTTGTTTTTACCACCTTTGTAGAAGACAGACACAAAATAGAAATTGTACTTAAGGACAGAAAAATTTAAAAACCAGAAATTTGTAGACTGTTTTTTGTTTGTTTGTTTTTTTCTTTTTAAGATGGTTAGGCAAGGTCATTTGTCATGGCTGAGGGGATCCAAAAGAGCATGAGAAGAGTGGTTCAAGTTTGGAATGCTAGCTGAGGTAATGAGCCTGGGAACTGACCAGAGATTGTTAAAAGGATTATCGACCTGCGGTACATGGCCAACTCAGATTGGAAGCCATAAATTTGTAGTGGCATCAATTCACACAGTTGGGTGACTTTTCTCCACTGATGCTGCCAGCTGCTTCGTAGAAGCAGAAGGGAATGCTTATATTGATCTAAAGTTGGCTGTTTGTGGATAGGTATAGCTAAAGGGCAAATCAATGAGAGAAACTGAAGATCTTAAATGTTAGTTGAAAGCTTAACTATTAACTGTCACTGACAGACTGGTGGCCAAGTAGGTTTGAAGAGGGTGGGAAATTGGTAGCACAAGGATGCAAATACAGTGCATTACTAAAATGGGAAATATATTCAAACCCAGTATTACTATAGGTGCAAGTATGAAAATAGAAAATGGATATAGGAAGAGAAAACAACAGTTTGAGGACCTGATCAATCATCGGAGAACAAATCATTCAACCAAACTAAACTTAAAAAATACCAATTTAAGGGTAAACAATGAGCGAGGTTTCTGTGGAAAAGATAATCCTTTCTGAGAAAACGAAAGAGCCACTATCGACATACATAAGTTATTTAACTTTTTAAGGGTCTTAAAGACTAATGATTTTAGCATTGCAAAAAATAAGTTTTTAAATCAAGTAAAAGATTTTTTGACGTCATAGCCTAAGACTTCAAACACTATCACATTATTCAACATCTTCTACTTAGTATCAAGTAAGACATTCTCATAATGGTTATCTGCTACATTATTTTAGATGGTTCATAATGACAAATTTTAGTGTGAGAACCAAAGGGGCAATTGCTTGCCTATTTATCAGCAAGCTCCATTTTAAATGTCCTTTCTTACCATGAAATATCCACCAAACTGGCATTAAACCAAGAGTTATTTGTGTTGGGTCTGAGAACGCAGCATACGTTTGCCAAAATAGTTACACGATAATGCTAAATTCAATGGGGGCATTTATCACATGAGTTTTAAAAAAGAAGAAATGGCACCACAGTTTCCCCTAGTTTGCCTTGATAAGATTCCTTTAAAAGGATCCGCTCATCAGATTCCATAATTTATTTCAAATTGGAATTACAGAAATGAGTAAGTAACCCACTGAAATGCCTGGAAGCACTAAATGAAATTCCAGGGAGTGACTGAAAGTGTGGATCCAGATGGTGGTCAGACAATGTTTGGGAACTCTGCTGTCAGCCTAATTGTGAGTGATGACTGAACCCTGAGCATTTACACAGTTGAATCAGATAAGCATCCATAATGTTGGATTCTTTCAAACTGTTTTCAGTGTGTCTTCCACCATTATTTATCTTTTCTCACTTGTTGAATTTCTGATATTTCCATTGCTAAGAAGATGGTCAAAGAATATACATTCAAGGCTTTTAAAGCTATCTTTAAGTCTGTGATGTACTCTATCAGCAGACTTTGAAACCTGAGTGCATTGCATTGGACATATCACAAAAAATATGGCCAGTTATTTTGTGTGGGTTCCTCTTTCTATCTTCTCTACCACTTCCTTCTCTCTCTTGTTCTTTTTTTCTCAACACTCACTATCAAGACAATACAAGGTCCTCTAAGATAGTACAGTTTGGTAGAAAATAAAAAACAAACACATATACACATAATTATTACAAAATTGTATAAGAGCTATAAAATCTTACTTGGTACCAAGTAACAGCAGTGGGAGGATGGAGAGGACAAGGAGGCATGAATTTGCTTCAGAAATGGCAGTCACAGAAGGCTTTTTGGAGAAGGTAACTTTGAAAGACATGCTGACTTCTGGAATCACAGCAAGCAAAGGAATCAAACCTGCATGAGGCCCTAAGGTGGAAAAGATCAATGTAGCTGGAGCCCAAAGAGAGGAGAGAGGCCAGAGAGAAAAGCAGAGAAGCAGTTATGGGGCTAACAAGAGGAGAGCTGCAGGGATGAAAAGTTTGAATTGTATCCTAAGTGCTGTGGAAAGTCACTGAAGGAGTGAGAAGTGGGGATTAACACAATTAGATCTGATTTGCAGTTCAAAAAAAAAAAAAAAAGAAAAAGAAAAAGAAAAGGAAAATCACCAGCTTTTTGTGGGACAGAATGGATGGGAGAAAGAAGAGATTGGAATTTAACAAACGAAACAGATGAACAGAAGGGAAAAAGAGAAAGAGGGAAGGAGAGGGAAGGAGGGAGGAAGAGAGAGAAAGGGAAGAGGGCAAACCATAAAACAGACTCTTAACTCTAGAGAACAAACTGAGGGTTGCTGAAGAGAGGTGGGTGGGGGATGGGCTAAACAGTGATGGAGACTGAGGCAGGCACTTGTCATGATGAGCACCTGGTGTTGGTTGTAAGAGATGAATCAACTAAATTCTACACCTGAAACTAATACTACACCGTATGTTAACTGCAATTTAAATAGAAGCCTCAAACAAACAAACAAAATACAGAACAACAACAACAAAAAAGGAATCAATTATCATACTTTAAGCAAGAGATATGAATGGCCTGAACTAGGCAGGTGCACAGGTGGCCACAGACACACCCTGCTCCATTTAAACCCGAATACATTTAAATCTGTTTTTAGTAAAACAGCCTTATATTTTGTCTCTCTTTTTTTGCTCACAATTTTTTAGCCATATAAAAAGACATCAAGTATGTGATAGCCACATTGTTTTCATTTATTTCCAAGTGGACTTTTTTTGCCTCCCCCTGAAAATATCATCTTTATAAGGGGCATATATGAGAAATTGAAAAGAATGGTAAAACAATAACCAACATTTATCTTCCATGAATTGAAAATAGTCAAATTATTTTGTATAGTGAAAGAGTAATCATTTCAACTCATACAAAAATGTAATATATTGTGGCGCCTGGGTGGCTCAGTCGTTATGTGTCTGCCTTCAGCTCAGAGTCATGATCCCAGAGTCCCGTGATAGAGCCCCGCATCGAGCTCCCTGTTCAGCGGGAAGTCTGTTTCTCCCTCTCTCACTCTCCTCTCTCTCTTGTGTTCCCTCTCTCACTGTGTTTCTGTCAAATAAATAAAATCTTTTAAAAAATGTAATATATTTATATCCTCTCGAAGTGAACTAAATATCATTTTATATTAATAAGCAAAATGGCTCCAAGTTGACAGAACAAACCTGATCCAAATTTAAAAGTTAAACTAGGACTTGAAGTTGTTTCCCAAATTTAAAGTTTACTAAGCATTATTCTTTCACTCTATCAGTAAAAATATCAATGCCGATATGCCCAAGTAGTTTTGAGCATTATGATAAAGTTCATTATACTTCCCAATCAGTTAAAGTACAAAAATTAGCATACTGTGACATTTGAAGATTCTTCATTGAATTGATGGTTCTTTGGTGATGTTAATTATAAGTGAAATTAATGCACACTGTATGAGACAGACTAAAATTTTTCATTTCAAAGTAATTCATTTGTTGGTTATGAAGGGCTTAGTCATATAGCTAGAATATTTCCTTATTATAAAATGAGTAAAACAGATTCTTTATCCTAAATCATCTCCACAGAAAAGCCCAAATGATTCAATAATTCTTCAGTTGGCATTTGCTGTCTACCCTGATTCTGCTCACTGATAAAACCTTCCTAGAGAGTTAGCAATTTACAATATGAATGCATGGAAATGCCAGAAAGAAAGAAAAATACAGGTCAAATGGCAATGACTAGCTAGTTTTTTTTTTTTTTTCTGAAGAGAAGAAACTATTATTTTTCCAAGATGAAACAAAATAATTGTCTTCGGTCATACTATGTAGCAGGGGAAAGGGGCTGAAATCAATTTGGGCTAAAATCCAATCAATAGCACTCTCAGCACTCAACACGGGGTTCAAATCCACTTTATTAATCACCTCAGGGAGTAAATCCCTACTTCCATATTAGATCTCCACTCCCTTTCAGTTCTTCAGCTTCTCCTATCTGATTTAGGTAGCTATTTATCGCAGACTCCTTCCATTTTTGCTTTCTTTCCCTTCTTATGTGGCCATTCTTGTGATAAATATTTGAACATCAGTGCATGCTTACATAACCTTAAGTGCCAAGCTTCTCAGAGACAGTCGAGTCAGCCAAGCAGAACGTGTCATGGAGGGGGAGGAGGAAGGGCTACCATGGTGATTTACCCAGAGGACTCACCCTCCATGAATGTTGCATAAATTAAATTCCCTTCATCATCCTGGTTGTCTTTGTCAGAGCTACCACTCTCTCTGGTAAACAGCAGCAGGGTCGTGTAGCACCGAAATACGAGGGAAAGCACAAGAGGAAGGGCAATATATGCACTTCCACACAGCACGAGGAAAATCCTTTCCCTGTGGCATTAGGGAAAGAAATGATAATTGTGCCAGACAGCCGTGTTCCCAAGTATGAGAATGCGTTTCAGAGGAGAATAGATGAGGGACGTAAGGCACATAGATGGTATGACTAAACAAGGGCTCCTGAAATCGACATACTCAGCACAGTCTATCTCAGATATAAACATGTGGCGATTTCAGCCTTGTCCCTGTTCTCATGCCCAGCACTTCACCTGTCTTACTTAGTCCTCCTGCTCCATTCCGTACAGGTTCTGTGTCCTGTGGCTCCCAAACCCATGGTCAATAACAGTAATGCCCTGCTGCCATGACATCAGTCACCAGGCAGCCTCCAGGAAAGGGGTCAGGTGACTACTTGTTGGCAACAAGTATTAGAACGTCCTCGCTGTCGGCAACCAACCAGGAGATACCTCGGTGCCATTGATTTCCTGGGCTTTAGTATGAATTTATTTGTGTATCTTCAAACTGCGTCACTGGAAGCTGTGGGCCCTGGATCTGTAAAAGATTAGCATTCCTGCCAGAGAGACAATCAATAATATGAGAGACTTTTGCTGCCTCACTTTAGAGAAACAATATCTTGCTGTTCAGTCAACATTATTTCTGTTTCTCACTGAATTTGTGTTATAAGTAGAGAAAGAGATTGAAACTGGTAAAAAATAGCTCTAGATTAAATACCTAATTAGTGTACCCCAACTTCTAAAAGGTTCTCTTTTCCTCACGAATTGGGCTTCATTAAATCATAACCTTGGATTAAACTTAATTGTAACAGTTTTGGCACTTAATTTTCTTATTTTTACCACACAAAACAAATGAAAAACAAGAGCTAAAGCAAGAGGAAAATTCCCTTGCAAGTACCAATATTTTATAATGAAACTAAGATACTTTAAATAGTAGAAGAAATATTTAAGTCCCAATGTAGAGTAACCATAATTCAGCACCAGGGCTAAAAAAAAATGTTCTCTCAGTGCAAAAAAGAGCATTGACAGGGGAACTCTTGTATTATGAGCGTCTACTATCTGCTAGTCTCAGCCTGAAATATTGCCAACAAGAAGTTTGATAATTACAGACTTCTTTCTGAGGATTCAAAACCAAAACAAAAACCCTACCTCAAAACCAACATGCCTAATACAAAACTTAAGATCCTCTTTTCAAACCAATTCCTTCCCCTATATGCTTCATCTTAATGGTGGTACCAACATCTGTCCACGTATGTAATCCGTATAGCGAAGGCATTTTTGTGATTTCCCTTGCCCTCAGCCCACACATCTAACCACACCAGCCCTGTTGATTTTATCTCCTAAATACATTTACAATGGTTTCACTCCAGGCTATGCTGCATATATCTCTTCCATAAATAGTTCAAAACAGTCTTGTTTTTTCCTGAAGCCCTTTTCCTTTCCAGCCTACAATCTAGTCTGTGCAAGAGAGTCATACCTGTTCTAAATGCAAATCTCATACCATCCTTAAAACCTTTACTCGCTAGCATCTGGGGTTCTAAGACAAGAGGACAGAGAAAACTGCTCAGAGTCAGAATCCATAGGCAATGTCATAGCAATGTCAGTCAAGAATTCACCTTCATCAAATCTTCATATATATACATTTCACCCATGCTCCTGCCATGCCAAGTGTTTAACCTTTTCCAGAATATACTATAGTTTTTGTGATTCTTTGGTTCTAAATGAACTCTTTACAAACTCTACCTGATAAGCTCATACTTTTTTTTAGGAGTCTCTTTGGCCCCTCCTGTCTCTTTTGACCTTTTCTGGCTGGACCAAGGCTGGGTTACTTGATCCTTATGGCTAGAACTTTTAGGTTCTTAGGTTAAGACTTACTGTGTTCATGCTATCATCATTTCTTTCCACAAAATATTTATTATTTATACATATGGCTAAAGTCATCACTGGACTGTTTGCTGCTATGGCTAAAGATTATTTATTCATTTTCTCAATCCTTTAACAGGTATTTTTGAGGGTTTACTACCATAAGCCAATACATGGACTCCAGCACATGGAAGGCTATAGAGCATACTCAATTTTATTTGTCCTTACTGAGGTATAGGAAAACTTTTTTTTGGTGTTGATGTTCTTTGTCTTGTTTAGGAGAAAAAAGAAAAGACCAATAGTGTTTTCAACATCATTGGAGTTTGTTGTTGTTTTGTTGTTGTTTGTTTTATCTTAAGTGTTCAGCACATTCCTGACACATATTGGGTGCTGTGTGATTTTTGAATAAATGAAGGAATCCCAGGAAAACCTTTCCCATATTTCTGCTGAGTAAACTTCAATTCATGCTTCTTTCTTTGAGAAAACATTTCTTAGTTTCCCCAGTCAACTTTGTCAGTCCTTCCTTCATGCTCCCACAGTAAATGTGAATACCCTTACAAGAGTATGTGACTGCATTTTAAAATCTTTTTGGAGCATCGGTTATATTTTGTTTTGTTTTATTTTTCCAGCAAAGTATGGTCTCTTGGCATTATGCGTTTTATTGACCCAGCATAACAAATAAATAAATGCATGAAGAGCTACAATAAAATACAATATCTAAATGTGCACAAGAAAGACCCATTAATTTTGAATTGAAGGACAAAAGGTTAGGTTTTAGGGGAAAATGGTATTGGAGTTGCAAGATGAATAAAATAGAATTTCAGGGTCATATGAGAGAAAGGATTAAGAAAAGGCAGTGCCAGTGAAGGCTAGCATAACATAGCAAGGCATGACCCTGTGGGTGCAAGGGGATGACTGGAGCGGCTGGACCAAGGGAGAAAGGAAGATTTAGAGATGGTGCAGGGACAGTGCAAGAAAAGAGCTTGAAATTCCATGTTCGGATTTGCCATGGGTAGGATTTGAATGTTGTTTGGAAATACACCCTGCTGCAAAACATCAGAATACGGTTAGGGCAGAGAGTGGTCATTGCATTTGGTGAAAAGGAAAGTAGGAGCTTTTAGAAGACCGTTTTTACTGGATAATGGAGGGGAGAATCAAGAATGTAGGAGTTTCTGGGACGCCTGGGTGGCTCAGTTGGTTGAGCATACAAGTCTTGTTTTCAATTTAGGTCACAATCTCAGGGTCATGAGACGGAGCCCCACATCAGGCTCCACACTCAGTGAGGAATCTGCTTGAGATTCTTTCTGTCCCTCTGCCCCTCCTCCTGCTTGTGCTTGCTCTCTTGCTCTCTCTCTATCTCTAAAATGAATAAATAAATCTTTAAAAGAAGAATGTAGGAGTTTCACAATAAGTGGAAATAAAGCAGGCATAAAACAGACCATGCTAAGAATTTTCATAATGAAAGAAAATAAGGGACAAGAATTCAAAGTTGATGAGAGAAGACTGAACATGTGACTATGTCTAGGAAAAGAAGCTAATTAATGGAGGCAGTATCACAAAATAGATGAAAACAATTGCACAGCTGGAAGGGTAAGACTTCAAAAAGCGGAAGGGTGTTTCTCCTTATAGATCAAGTTTATAAAAGAGCCAGCATGTTAGGCTTCTTTAGAGTATCTTTATTAGAATGCATGTGATAAGGGTAAATCTCAGCATCAGAAAGCATTTAATTGTATTTTATTTAGCACTTAAGTGGATAAAGATTATAGTATTTTGCTGCTTTCATCTTTAATGTAATGTTCCTCATTATTTTTTTGTCACAAAGAAAGAGCCAGCACAAGCAGGGAGAGCAGCAGGCAGAGGAAGGAGTAGATTCCCAACTGAGCAAGGAGCCCAATGTGGGACTCAATTCCAGGACCCTAGTGTCATGACCTGAGCCAAAGGTATATGCTTAACCGATTGAGTGTCCCAGGAATCTAGTATTTTAGACGGAAAAAGAGCTAAATAGTACTGGCTGAAAGATGGCCTCTAAATTTTCATGGAATTCTTCATTTCTTTTTAAGTGTCCTAAATCACTGCTCTTGACCATTTTCAGTGTCAGAGGAGATGGGCAGGTTGTTCTTTCTTATGTGCTCTCATAGACAATGCTAGTGGGTGTACTGGATGTCACATCTCTAAGAATTACTTCCCCAGAGAGAAAATTATCACAGTTAAATAATAGTATTAATAATAACTAGTATTGATTTCTTGCTACTGTGTATTTTTCATTCCTCAAATTCTATGATTAGGCCTACTATGTTAGAAAGCTATTAAATGAATTTGCCATACTTGAATTAAAACTTGATTTCAAGTCAATATGCATTTCTTATTCCTTTAAAGAATCAGCAGAATGATGATTCCCCATTCAATGATACAGATCATTTGGTATCTTAAAATATCATCATATACAAAAACAAAAAACCCTCATAAAATTTACTGCAAACTATTAAGCTAATATTTTAGCTTTCTAAAATTCTTTTTTTAAAGAAAAAAGATTTTTATTTATTTAACAGAGAGAGAGAGAAAGAGAGAGAGAAAGTAAAAGCAGGGAAACCTGCAGATGGAGAGGGAGAAGCAGGCTCCCCACTGACCAGCAAGCCTGATGTAGGGCTCAATCCCAGGACCCTGGGATCATGACCTGAGCTGAAGGCAATTGCTGAACCAACTGAGCCACCCAGGCATCCCATAATTGAATCTCTCTTAATACTGTAACAAAATAAAAAATGTTTTAAAATTCTTAGAAAACTGAATCAGTTACTTTACATATTCTCCTCAGTAACTGCTGGGTATACTAACATCTTAAACTAAAAGAAAATTTCAGTAAGTTTTTATAACTGCATCATAATGATCATTGAGTCATTTTTCTTTCCAAAATACATTTACCAACTCTTATGATCTACCATAAAAACTGTCTAAAATAGTATGCAGTGGGTTTTAACGACATACCAAGCTTAATTTGAATTATCTTTCGCCGTATCTTTTCCTCATTTTAAATCTAATAGGGTGTGTGGTCAAAGGAAGGAGGCTGATACTAAAGCAAAGGTCAAGCAAAGCTTTATTTTGCACCAAGCATCAGAATCTTACTGGCCCCAGGGCCAGGGGCTCTTCTCTCTGGGGAGAAAAGGACCACGCCCGACTTCTCAGGCCAGCTTTTATAGGCATCCTCCCAAATCACAAGCTGACTAGGGTCATCTCCGCACGCTCGGGAGCTGACCCACTCATGTGGCTTGCTTGAGTTAATTTGCACCTCCATGGCCTCTCATCTGAGCGCAAGCACTGGTATCTGGCTGCCCATGCTTACTTTGCATCCAAATACCTCCCCGGGGCACTCCTGGGAAGGGAGATTAAAGGGGTTACTGATTGGGTGTATCCCCAACCTGGCTCGCCTTTGTTTTCCGGGGACCATTTGTCCATAACACCTGGAGCTGTTTTTCTGAGTAAACAGGATGGCGGCTTGGATTCCAAAACTGGACCTTACATTCCCCCCTTTTCTTTGGGAATAGGTCAAATCTTTGACAAATCTTTGTACGAATGACATCAGGGCAGTATCAGTAAGAGTAAAACCAGGGGGCCTGTAACTGCTGATACCCCAAAACAGCATCCCCCTCCTAGGGCTGTGCAGAGCACCCCCCCCCGCTTTTTTTTTTTTGACCAAAAACAGCATGTCAAGCCCTTTTTCCATTCTGCAGTACCACCTGACTCAGAGGGTCTTGCTTATCATCAGGCAGCAATAAAAGTGACAACAAAGCTCAGTCCATGGTCGGCGGGGTCCTAGTTTCCAGGGAGGACCCCACACCTGGCTTGCTGTGGGCTGTGTTTGGAGTCTGGGGACACCAGAAACTGTCCATATTGAAGACAGCGCTGTGAGCCAACGTCCTGCAGCAAACACAGGTGTAATTGTGGGACCCAAGAAATTTAACAGAAATTCCTTACCCCTGGACAAGCAGAGCAATACTAACTCCATCTTGTGCTAAACCCACATAATCTGCTTATCGCTTGAAACACTCCCCCAAGGGAATGAAGTAAACAAGTAGACCCCACCTTCTGCCCACTGAACTTGCCCCCAATTCTGACAAGAGTGATAGGCTGGTTCAAGTAGTTACTATAGAATGAATTGTGATTCAGTTGGCCACCTGCGTGTGGACTGACATGACTATGTAATTTCTGTGTGTGTTACAATCTCATTGGCCACTGTCCCCTATAAAACCGCTATGCCTCTTAACCTCGGGGTCCAAGTCCCTGCTCTACTGTGTTGGGTATACTTGGGCCCAAGCTCGAGCTTGCAAATAAATCCTCGTGTGTTTGCATAGGTACTGGCTCCTTGGTGGTCTCTCGGATTTGAAATCGGGGGCATTACAGTAACCGGACTCCCAACAGGGGTGCAGGTGGGAAACATCTGCAGAATACTGAGCACAGCATTCCCATATCAACGGAAGCTATAAACCCACAGAGCCGAGAGTCTCAACAGACACCCAGCACAAGAAATGTCTGTAAGCAGTGTTCCACACAGAAAACTCCAGGCTTACAAGGCTTTAGGGTGAATCACAGCAAACAGTCCTCAGCTGCTACTCAACTTACTGTCCACAAAAAGTCAACTGATTTTCCTGCCATCTTAATTCTAACCTGAGGTTGGGGAGAGGTTCACATTGAGCTGGAACTCCTTCTCTTGCAGGCCAGCCAGGCTGCTCCTTGCAGACCTCTTCCTCATTGGTGATGTAGATGTCACTGTCCTCGGACATGCAATAGCTCCCATGGGTCTCCCCTTTGCCACCGCCTGCTCTCAGGAGTCTGAGAGGGACGTCCTTCACACCATCCGAGGGGCCGCTTGAGCTGGAGGGCCTAGCCAAGGGTCCTAGATGCCCCTCAGGGTGCTTGCTCGAGCCTTGGGCACTCAGTGCCTTTCACCGGTCCTGGGATCTCTGTCCCCGCACTGGTTCGAGGGGGTCCCTTCCTTGTCCTCCAGGTCACCCTGTCCCAGAGGGGTCCCGTAGCCGGCATCCATTCTGAAGGCCATATATAAAAAAATATTCTGCAAGACACCCTTTCTTTAAGGCGGGCTGCCCGCCCACAGCACAAGCATAAACAAACACGAAATACAAGTCATCCTTGGGGCTTCTTACCCATTCTCCGAAGCCACCGTCAGGAGCAGGGGTATAGCCATCTGGCCTTTCTCAGCCCGTGCCACTGGCTGAGTAGAACTGCAGGAAGTGGGGCCTCCGCTCGCTGTCCTTACCCTACTCCATGATGAAGCAGAGGCGGTCATGGGTCTGGAAGGAGTACTTCAGGGCCGTCAGGAATGGATGCCTGGAGTTCTGGAGAACACGGTTCTCAGTGAGCGTGTGGGCAACCTCATCCTTGGCCACAATGACCTCCTTCATGTTCACCTTGGCTGGAGCCTCGCTAACAGTCCATGGGGTCCTCACCTGGGCTCCACTGCTTGAGGCTGTTGGCAACCATTTGAATGGTTTGCATCCATTTTTCCCTCTCATCTGGAGAGTCTTCTTGGAAGGTCCTCTCAATGACAGTGGTCCACTGCAGGCAGTGGATAATGAAGGTGTTGGGTCTTGGCCGCTCTGTCTTCATCAGCTGACAGAGAAGTTGTTGAGAGGGGACTCTTGCCGCTGACATCCTGGGGCTGCTCCCTGTAGCCGATAAAGGTGCCATCATTCTTGAGCAGGAAGTAGTGGGGCCGCCAGGTTTTGATGTACTCCCCTCACTTGTGCAGCCAACCCTCCTTCACAATGGCCCTGTGGTTCACGGTGCCTGGTTCCAGCAGCCGGGGCAACGCCAGTGCCACTCACAGCCCCCTCTCAGCAGCGTTGCCTAGGCCCAGTGGGCGTATCCAGCCTCAGGCACCAAGTTTGAGCTGAACATGGGCCTAGCCAGGCCATAGCCTCCCTGCATCCCTGCTCACCCACAAGGCGGGGTCGGGCTGGAGGCCATGGCGGGCAGCAATGCTTGGATGGGCCTCGTGCGCCACCAGGCCCAGTGCTCATGGTGGGGCCGCTGGCTCATGTCCTCCAGCTACACTGCTGCACTGGGCCCACCGCCGCCAAGGCAACCTTCTGCACGGTGGGCAGAGGGGGAGGGGGTCTTAGTCTTTACAGTAACACACCTCAAACAGGTATTTGCTCAGAACCATCATTAAGCAAATCCTCTCCAACAAATGAATGAACTTTTTCTCCAAGTTTATCATCTTTACTTTAAAATCCCTAGTTCAAAAAGTATACCTGAATATCAAAAGTCAGACCTAACTATATGACCACCAGAAGTCAGTCTTGAAACACAAGCCTAAATAGGATTAAATGCAAATCACAGAAACTGGTTTCTCCAAGCACACACAGAGAGAGCAACTATTTACATTTTCTTATCAAGAGCAGACCAACAATGGGAGAAAACATTGTCTTTTTGAAAGAGAAAGCAGAGTTTCAACCTTATACCTTAAAATTCATTCCTTTCAATCTTGGTCCATGTCAACCACATCCAAAATTCCATTCCAAAGTTTTCCCCCCATAAACCTTTGCATTCGGTTTTTGTTCCACACCATTTCTTTCCAAACAACCATCTCATTAGGACGAAATTACCTTCAGCAAAAATGCATTACTGTTTTTTTCTTTCTTTCTATACACATACAGAGTTGTTTCCTTTATTTCCATCACTCTTCATTACAGTCAGCAGAATTTTCCACGTCGGGCCTCCCACCTGAGTCTCCTGTTCAAGCCAGGTGGAGCCGCCAGGGCCTAGGGAGCCTCCTCAGCCACCACCACAGTGGCGCTTTCAGCGTCATAGCCCAGGTGCCCCGAGAGCCTCTGGCTCGGGCTCTGATACCCGCGTGCGGCCCACCTCGCCTCAGCCATGGCCGTTTCGCTCCCATGGGCCTACGGGCCCCTGGGCACAGCTTCCTGGTAGTTGGCGGCCCCCACGGCCATGGCACTGCACCTGACAGCTCAGAGTGCTGCTGCCTCTCTGGCCATAAGCACACAATCTAAGACAGTGGGTTCACTGGGCTTCCCTCCCATTGTGAACAGTGTCGCAGACAAAGGGTGGGTACTCTCAGTGCTGTCCAGCTCGCATCCCTCACGGGAACTTGGGGGTGTCTTAGCTAAGGTCTATCTGTATAAACCCCGAATCAGGTTACCCCCATGGGGGTAAATGACCATTATGCCATATGATGCCCCATGAGACTCGGGGTGCAGCCCATTCCGACTCCGTAGACAAAGCGGTGGAGCCATACAGACACACTCACACACTCAGGCACTCTTCACATTCAGACAGGTTGGACAACCCACCCACCCCCAGGTGCCCCTGACTAATGGGAGGTGATCAGGCTCCCCTTCTGTCAAATAAACATAACTGCCTATGCAAGGGGACTCAAACCCCTGGTGACCGCCTAGCCCAGGGGGACCGATGGGGATTTTCTCAGTCCCCGGGTCACCGAGAAAGACTTTAACCCCCTGGTGACCCCAGATGGGGGGAGGAGGTGTCCCTGCATCCACTCCAGCCCTGGGAAGCTATACTGCGTCCAGTTTTTCCTCAGGTGGGCCCCCCCTGGAGCTCTGCAGACAGAATAGAACAGAATAGAACAGAATAGAATCTCGATATCGTACCAGATGTTGCCTTACCTCTGGAGGCTTTCCCCCCCCAAATTCTGATGCTGGCTTAGCCCTCATCATTTGATCCCGGACGAGCCCCCAAATAATAATAGGGTGTGTGGTCAAAGGAACGAGGCTGATACTAAAGCAAAGGTCAAGCAAAGCTTTATTTCGCTCCAAGCATCAGAATCTTACTGGCCCCAGGGCCAGGGGCTCTTCTCTCTGGGGAGAAAAGGACCACGCCCGACTTCTCAGGCCAGCTTTTATAGGCATCCTCCCAAATCACAAGCTGACTAGGGTCATCTCCGCACGCACGGGAGCTGACCCACTCATGTGGCTTGCTTGAGTTAATTTGCACCTCCATGGCCTCTCATCTGAGCCCAAGCACTGGTATCTGGCTGCCCATGCTTACTTTGCATCCAAATACCTCCCCGGGGCACTCCTGGGAAGGGAGATTAAAGGGGTTACTGATTGGGTGTATCCCAACCTGGCTCGCCTTTGTTTTCCTGGGGCCATTTGTCCATAACACCTGGAGCTGTTTTTCTGAGTAAACAGGATGGCAGCTTGGATTCCAAAACTGGACCTTACAAAATCATCCAACTTCTAAGCTTAATTCCTTTTCTTTATGGTCATAGATACACAGTGTATTAATGATCCATTCCATATGCTTGTTAAGGTGAGTTCAATCATTCTTTGGCAGGACTCTTTTTTTTTTTTAAACCTACATCATGCAAGAAAAATTGGGTTGACCTAATTGTTTTTTGGAGCATACGCTCTTCACAGCCATATTTGCAATGTCTTCTTGTAAATGCTGGTGTTCTCCTACTCTGCTTTCTAATGTTTTAAGGGAGATGCATTGGTGAGGGGGAGGGAAAAGAGGGAAAATAAACCATTTAATGCTACACAGGCTGCTGGCCTTGCTAGTTTTGTTTGTTTGTTTGTTTGTTTTCCCACGATGCCAGGCTTATCTCCTGTCTTGACTGATTAGAGTTTGATGGCACAGTGTAAGCTTGCAGCAATGCTGAAGGATCGCAGCTGCATCCCTTCAACAGCATTTCAGAAAGTGTCCAGGGACAATCAGCTTCCCCTCTCTCCCTCCTCCCCCCGGGTCCTGTTGTTATTTGCAGGAGACAGGGGTTTGGCTCTCAAGAAATTCTGAAAGTCAGAGAGTTCTCTTTCGTGAACAACCAGATAAGGACAGGGCCAATAGCTAAATAAAAATATCATCCTTATTATTCTCATAGGAAGTTACTGCAAGTTTCCAACTAGCATTTAAATAGTCTTTAAGGGATGCCTGGGTGGGTTAATTGGTTAATCAGCTGCCTTCAGCTGAGGTCATGATCCCAGGGCCCTCAGATCATGTCCTGCATGGGGGGTGGGGGTGGGGGGGAAAGCCTTGCTCAGCGGGGAGCCTGCTTCTTCCTCTGCCTGCTGCTTCCCCTGCTTGTACTCTCTCTCTGACAAATAAATAGAACCTTAAAAAAGTAAGTAAGTAAGTAAGTAAGTAAATAAATAAATAAATAAATAAATAAATGCAGTCTTTGAGTAAAATAAAAAAGTTTTCCTTTTGTAAATTGTGAAATCCAACTGCAAGTTTAAAAGTATTTTTTCATTTAAACTGATTTATAGCATATATGAAAGATAATACATACTAAGGCTCTAGTAGAGTGGAAAAATATCTTAAGTAGTTCAAGAATTATTCCACGAAGTGATATAACAAGGAATCCAGTTTAGAAAATAAATCTTGTGAGCCACCAGGTACTGTCTCTAGTGGCTGTCTCAGTGTAGACGTGTACAAGGAGGAATGTCCTTCCTGCTACCCAATATTCTAAGAAAGTAACAGTTTTTACTTATTTTTGTGGAAGTAAGGGTGATATGAATGTTCATCTATACAAGATACAGTACAAAAATGGCAAGAGGGATACAAAATATCTGATGCAAAAAAGAGATAGGGGTAAGAATGTATTCTACTGTGAGTTAGGACCTTAACATAGTTATGCTCACCAGATGAATCAGTCATTCAGTGACTTATCAGAAACAAGGCAGTCCTATTTATCCTCATCTCTACAGATGGGTTACAGACTTCCTCCTTCATGTAAGATGTAATGCAGATATCTTAGTGGTAGTGCTGTTTTGACAAAGACGATGAAATGGAATGTATGTGTTTATCTCTTCTTTTATAATTATCTTTGTTGTTTGAGAGCATATTTTTTCTCTTTTTAAACCCAATGAGATGTGTACTTTCAAAATGAAGAGTAAAAACATTTTTTTCTCCTCTCAAATAATTTGCTCCCAAATAATGAGGAGAACAGGAAACATAAAACAAATTTGATCTTCAATGCAAAGGAGACATGTATAATAAAATATTTATATAAAGATGGTTTAGGAAGGGAGAGTCAAACCTAAGTAACTATAAAAGGTGGAAACTAATGAAAAGCCATGTCACAGTTCCTGCAGAACCTCAGAATAACAATGCACTTGGCAATTCAGAACATCTCAAAAGTGAGATACCACAGGGAACAAGGAAAAGCAAGCAGCACAAAGCAGGGTGATTTTTTCAAAGTCTGTATAAGCAGCAGTTAGACCTGTGGCCAAACATGTAAAATTTCTAGAAGAAAAGCAAGATACTAAAGGTTTGCTCTGTGGACAACCCAACAACTGGACCCTATGCTCTAGGCATAGACTAGTGTCTGTGGAAGAGGCCATACTACAAACTGGTGATTAAGTCTGCATACCCAACCACTGGATCACTCCTCCAACCCTTTCTACTTGGCTCCAGAATGGCAGCATGTCTGTCTGATGTCTTCAGGCAGAAGAATGCAATGTCCTTTCCCAAAGAAAATAAAGAGATAAAGATCTACAGCTACTAACATTTGGGATCTTCTAATGACAAAGCTACCAACCATCTGACTACCAGTACATAAGCCTATTTCTCCCCAAAAATCTTCCACCTAGCTTTTTATTGCCTTCTGCAAATTAAAAGACAGCCTGGATTACTGAATATTTAGGGGGAAATTCAACATAAAATATAGTAAAGGAAGTGAATAAACAGGAAATAAAGTACCTAGGAGGAAACAGGTAATGAATGTAATAGACAATGCAGGTAATAATAATCATGACATTGTCAGAGAAATAAAAAAAGTTATCAGACCAATGAAATAGGAGATGAGCATGATTTTCAAGAAGAAAATTGTGAAAAGGAGCTCTTAAAATTTTAAAGTAGGATTTTTACAATAGAAAAATCAAAGGTTTAGAGAATAATGTTCTGAAAATATCATAAAGTAAAACAAAAAAGCCAATTAGATAGGTAATAGAAAATATAATAATGAGGATTATTCTAGGAGATATTTAATACAACTTATAGAATCACTCATAAGAAGCAGAGTAAATTATTACTAAGGAGAAATTATCAAAAAATAATACAAGGGGGTGCCTTGTATTAATTCATGATTGTTAAACTTGCTTTGCAAAAGAGAAGGGCTAGCTCAACCTATACCATCAAAAAATTCTTAACAATAGCCCCAAAGTAACACAGTGGGAAAAAGAAAGCTGCCATATGCAAAAATTATTTCAAGATGAGCTCACAGTCACAAATGTAGAATCTAAAATTAAGACACTCTGGAAGAAATATAAGAGAACATATCTCAACCATGAGACAGGCAAAGATTTCTCAAGATAGAGAAAACACTAACTATAAAATAAAAAATTGCTAAATCTTAGTTATCAAAATTGAAAACTTGTTTTCACACACAAAAAAACAAACACCTCTATTAAGCAATAGAATTATCATGGGATCATTCCATAATGTATAAAAATACTGAACCACTATAATATACAGCTAAAACTAATAGGATATTCAGTAAAAACAAAACAACAACAAAAACATGACCTAAATAGAGAGATATATTACTGGATAAAAAGATTCAACACGTTTGAGATATCAGTTCTTCTTAAACTAATCTGTAGATCAAACAATAATTAAAATAAAAATCTCCATGAAACTTGAAAAAAAGAGAAAAGAAAGGAAATAATCAAGCTACAGAATGAGAGAAACATTTACAATTCACACAAAGATAAGTGATTTGAATTCAAAATGCATAAACAACTTCTAAGATTCATAACAAAATGGGAGACAACCCAAATTTAAAAATAGACAAAAGGTAGGGTGCCTGGGTGGCTCAGTTAGTTAAGTGGCTGCCTTTGGCTTAGATCATGATCCCAGGGTCCTGGGATGGAGCCCCAGAGCCCTGTATCGGGCTTCCTGCTCAGCACGGAGTCTGCTTTTCCCTGTCCCTCTGCCTGCCACTCTGTCTACTTGTGATCTCTCTCTGTCAAACACATAAAGTCTTAAAAAAAAATACAAAAGTCATCTCATAAAAGAAGATACATGAATGTCCAATAAGCACATTAAAAAAAGTGATCAACACTAATAGTCAGCAGGGAAATGTGAATTAAAACCACAATGACAAATGACAAGCCACTATTCATCCATTAAAATGGCTAAAATGAGAAAGAAGGAATACAAATATTGACGAGGATGTGGAGCAGCTAGTACTCTCCTACATTGCTAGTGGAAGTTTAATGATACAATCACAAATTCACCCTCTGACACATCAGTTCTACTCATGGATATTTATTCAAAAGAAATGAAAACATATGTCCTTGGAAAGCCTTGTATAAAGAATGTTTACAGCAGTTTTAGTCATAATAGCCCAAAACTGGAAACAGTTCAGTATCCATCAGCAGGAGAACAGATAAACAAACTGTGGTATTTATTCTATGGTATATTTCTCAACAATAAAAAAAAACATGCGATGAATTGCCAAAATGTTACATTAAGGACAGGGAGCAAGACACAAAAGAATGCATGCTGTATGATTCCACTGAAATAAAGTACTGGATGAAGTCACACTGATCAATTAGTGATTGTTTGGTGTGTGGGGGGGGGTAAGAAAGAGAAAGGGGCAGAAGTACACCTTCTGGGGTGACAAAAATGATCTATATATTGATAAGTGTGTGACATACACAGATGTGTTCATTTTTTTTCAATACTGGTTCAATTGTACCTTTAAAATGTGTGCATTTCACTCTATGTAGATGATACTTTAACAAACTTCCATAGACAAAATAGAAGGGCTAGGATTCTATGTTAGACTTATAAGACACTTTTCCTAGTAATTACATCATTGGGTAACATTAGTATATGGTGCAAATGACATATGATAAAAGCTCAGCCAAAGTAGATTTTAATATCTCACATGAGAATTTCTAGTTTAATGGTATCCTCACTGCTTACAAGGAATTCTACTGTAGGTGGAAGCTGACCTGGAAAATAACCCCTCAAAATGGTGCACATATTACAAACTGCCCTAAATTAATTTGCTTGTTTATAGCCATTAGGGTTTTGAGAGGGGTATATATGTGTAACCTCCAAAGGTTAGAGGTGAGAGCTGTGTCTTTCCCCAGACCTCTCACCTCTGGGAGGTATGTTTGAATGAAAGCAGGTCTTAGACTGAATTTTGGTAACACATACCAACATTTATTAGCAAGCAACCATGAATACAATCATACAAACTGTTCTGTATGTTCAACAAAGTCCCAACCCTCTCCTTTTTGGCACTTTGATAGCAAGCACATTGCATAGAGATTTAGGTAGAAACAGATACTCTGTCAGAAGGAGTCAGCTAGTATTCCAGCTGGATCAGGTAACAGAACCTTCCAAAGATCTTAGAACATGAGGCTGATGGAGTTTAGAATCAGGGTATAGGTACCTCAGATCAGTAGATTCTTAGTTCCTGTTTGAGCAAGGCTGAGATGGCTATAGATTTCTAGTCAATTGACATGTCTTGAATATCATTCATTTCATCAAGGAAGGACAAGTTAGATGATAGTTTGTAAATACTCTAGAGCTGACCTTAGGTAAAAACAGTTGTAGTTTTGCAACCAGTGAGTACTCGGTCTGGTTAGAGCAGTTGTCCTTAGTTACAGCTACATGTTGGAATCACCTCTGGAGAGCTTTTAAATCCCAGTGCCCAGGCCACATCCCAGACCAATAAAATCAGAGTTTTAAGGGATGGGATGCAATCACTGGTATTTTTTAAACCTCCTAGGTGATTCCAATTTACAGATAAAGTTGAGGACCATTGGATTAGAACCTTCCAATCTAGCCCAACTAGCAGCAGCATATATTCCTGAGTGGGTGTTTTAAATGCTATTTAACTAACTTTAAGAGATAGGTAATATCCTTTCTACATCATACTGTCAATGTTTAAGTATCTTTAAATAAATCATAATGATACAGTAGTGTGAAACCCATCCCTTCCTTGATGAAGAAAGACAAGAGAACTAGAAATATCAACTGGAGCAGAACTGCAATGTTGTCCAGAAAGGAAATCTGGCCATTTGTGAGTAATGGGTGTATTTCAGTACAGATTAAGACTCCACAGTGAAAATTTTATCTTTAAGCAATTATACCCTGAGAGTTGTCGGTAATATTAATATGTGCCCTGATTCAAGAAGTGACTATGCCAGCCAGACTATGTTGAAACTAAAGCAGCAAGTTATAAACAGAGTAAGAAAAACCTGGGTGACAAAAGAAAACACAAAACCAAAATCTGTAACAGACCAGATCATTGTGATTCCTTTTTTTTTTTTTTTTTAAGATTTTATTTATTTATTTGACAGAGAGAAACATAGCTAGAGAGGGAACAGAAGCAGGGGGAATGAGAGAGGGAGAAGCAGGCTTCCCACCGAGCAGGAAGCCCTATGTGGGACTTGATCCCAGGAAGCCCTATGTGGGACTTGATCCCAGGTCTCCGGGATCATGACCTGAGCCGAAGGCAGTTGCTCAACCAACTGAGCCACCCAGGCGCCCCCATTGTGATTCCTTTAGTCTAGCTAGCCCAAAGATTTCACCAGTTTCTTTTTTTCTTTTTTCTTTTTTTTTTAAAGATTTTATTTATTTGACAGGGAGAAACACAGCCAGAGAGGGAATACAAGCAGGGAGAGTGAGAGAGGGAGAAGCAGGCCTCCTGCCGAGCAGGGAGCCCGATGTGGGACTTGATCCCGGGTCTCCAGGACCATGACCTGAGCCGAAGGCAGTCACTTAACCAACTGAGCCACCCGGGCGCCTCATGATTTCACCAGTTTCTAATGATGAGAAATGCCAAGATATTCTCAGAACACTATTGCAAGTTACTTGTATTTGTGGTACATAAGAAGTTCATGTACATTGCTGAAAAAAAAAACCTGCATATTTTCTTATGATTTGGTGAGTTTGGACATTTTCCTGTAGCCTTTTCTGTTTTTTATGAAGCCTATTATATTAAAGACTTCTTCCAATCCCAGCCAGATTCCAGTCTCAAAGGATTCTTCCTTAAAGAACATGAGTGTGGGTGACTCAGTTGGTCAAGCATTAAGTGTCTGCTTTCAGCTTAGGTCATGATCCTGGGATCCAGGGATGGAGCACCGCGTTGACTGGGGAGCCTGATTCTCCTTATCCCTCTGCCCCCACCCCTGCCTGTGCTCTCTATCATGCTCTCTCTTTCTCTCAAAATAAAAAAATAAATAAAATCTTAAAAAATAATAATAATTTTTAAAAAATTTTTAAGAGAATGTGAGGTCGCCTTCTTAGCACAGTGGGCAGCATGTCAATCTCATAAAAAGAACACAAAACTAGACCCCAACAACCCTATAAAACATCCCCTTTCCTACTCCTCTTTCAGAGATACTAAGATTTGTCAATATGGTATTCATTCTTACTGTAGTATTGCTAGTAAATTTATTTTTTTTAAGAGGTTATCTGGAGATATTTTGTTGAGCTCAACAGCCATATCATAAAGAATGCATAGTTAAAGCTAATTCTTGCTTTGGAATGCTATATGTAACATGAACTAAAATAAATGATAATGAATGTATATTGATAATATAGGAACAAATTTAATGATATAAAATTCCAATCAAATATTGCAAAGTATTCTGTGCCATCTCATTTGTTAATCAAAAACATACTGAGGGGCCTTGAGGAAAAACAAAAACCCAGCCTACCCAAATAGAAGTCCTTCATAGAAGTCAGATCATCTAAAACCTATTAGAAATTTATTCCTTTGAGTGGGACATCTAAATGCTACGGTCAATCTTGGTGCCTTTGTCCATTATTTTTTTCTATTTGGAATTCTCATCCTCATAATCATCTTTCAAAATGTGGTTTAGATCATATTTCTCTGAAGTCTATGATGAACTCTCTCAATCTTCCCTTTACAATTAATTACCCTTCCCTTCAGCTATGCCTTTATATTGACCATATAGTATTTGTTTTCATTTCTTTCTCCACCTACAACACGACTCACTTGAGGGCAGGACCCATGGTATAGATGACCTTGTTTCCCTCTAATCATCTCAGAGCTTATATTTAAAAAAATGTAACAAACACTTATGAATTATTTGACCACATCTTTAGCCTAGAGATTATTTTATTTAATTGCAAACTCTACTTATAAAGCCTTACCAAGTAACAATACCTGAGTTGTACATTATTTTTCTACTAAGATGGAGACCGACAGTGATCAGTTGTTTGGGACAGAAATTCTAGCTAGAGTAAGGGGCTAAAATAAAAACTAGAAAGGTAACACAGGCAAGAGTCTACTATTTGGAGCCATTCTCATTTAAGGTGAATGAGAATTCTGTAGAGGTTTTATAGCTTGTTTTCTAGAGATATCTCATGTGCTTAGTATACTATTTCAGAATAATTTATGTGGGTTGCTTCAACATTTTAGTATTTAAAAATCTGCTAGTATAGGGTACCGGGATGGCTCAGTGGGTTAAAGCCTCTGCCTTCAGCTCAGGTCATGATCTCAGGGTCCTGGGATCGAGGCCTACATCGGGCTCTCTGCTCGGCGGGGATCCTGCTTCCTCCTCTCTCTGTCAAATAAATAAATAAAATCTTTAAAAAAAATAAAAATCTGCTAGTATATAGATTCTATCTTTAGTAGGTTTAAAATAGGATGTGTGTGTGTTTGTGTGTTTTCTTGTAAAAAGAGAAAATCTGAATTTTTTCAGGGATGTAGTCTCACCATTATATTCTCGATTTTAAAAATAGGAAATTATTTTAAATGTTGTATTCATCACTGAAAGGAGCAACTTGTTTTCCCTGTTTTAAGAAGTGTGAAAAGTTAAATGACATATTCAGTCATTAAGAAAATGAATGTCAGGGTTGACTGACTTGAGTCGAGATTTCATCTAATAAGCCCTCCTACACCTGCAAATTAGTGGTGCATGGCATAGGAGGAAGGCATTAGCTTTAATAACCAAAATGCTGAGATCAAATTAGAAATTCACAACTTATCTGGGCAAAAGTGGGCCATTATCTCACATCTCTGGGTCTCAGTTGCTTCTTTTTTTAAATGGGGATAATGGTACTGTTTTAATAGAATTCTGAACTATGAATTCAAAGAAAAACTCTTTGTGAGCATAATTTAGGCAATGTTTGATTTGCTGGGACAATGCATCCTTAGCATGAGACCACAGAGGCTCTTCAGTAGCCACAAGTGGTCCAGATGTCAGTCTCTATCTAGTTTTTCCAGATGAAGTGGGGAGAAATGTTAGCCGTGTGACTTTAATGAGTATCACATGAATAAGTTCCCTACACACTACTTTGGAAATGTTACCAAATGGAAGGTTACATTTAGAAAGGGCATAAAACTGAAATGAGATAATGGTACAGTCGTTGCCTGGGACACAACTGAGGACATCACCTTTGCTGCTGGGAAATGCAACGGGGGGCACTAAGTATGGTTGCCTACATGCACAGCAATGACTCACCACATGCTGACGTGCCTGCTTTAACTTGAAAATTGGTTCTTCTCCCAAACAAAGCCATATAAACCCATGCAAAGCATACAGAGGCAATGCCTCATATATCTTAGTGGTACTGGTTTTCCTGTTATTGGGCAGGGAGCAGTTCAGCCAAAGCTGAAAATGCACAGTCATCCACACTTAACACATTTTCTGTTGCCAGAAGTGTGACTGATAAACAGCTAGTTACAAACTCCCATAGATAATGCTTCCAGAGCTCCCTTCTGTTGAAGCCTGTAACTCATGGAACTGTGCCAAGCCAAACAAATGATAAGAACTTCAGGACAACCTCTGTGAGGGTCTCACTTACCAATCACATGATTCAATGCTCATCTCACGGCCATTTGGCTGCTCTAGGTTTTATATGGCCTTATGGCAAAGATCATGTGCTCTAATACCCCGCTGGATGCAAATTAATCATATGCGTTTCTCTTTCTTTACTTTTCTTTTTTTTTTTAAAGATTTTACTTATTTGAGAGAGAGAGAGAATCACAAGTAGGCGGAGCTGCAGAGGAAAAGGGAGAAGCAGGCTCCCTGCTGAGCAGGAAGGCTGACATGGGACTCCATCCCAGGACCCTGGGATCAGGACCTGAGCCGAAGGCAGATGCTTACCCAACTGAGCCACCCAGGTGCCCTTGTATGCATTTCTACCCTCACTCTAGTGCCTGGAGGGTCACTGCTATACACTATCAGACTCATTTTGTATCACCAATGTTTAAACAGGACCTGGCATCTAATGAGCCTCAAAAAAATATTCGGTGAATATCAAAAGAATGCTTCCAGGACACCTGGATGGCTCAGTTGATTAAGTGACTGCCTTCAGTGCTGGAGTCCGACAATTGAGTCCTGCATCGGGCTCGCTGCTTGGCAGGAGTATGCTTCTCCCTCTGACCCTCCCCCCATGCTTTCTCTCCCTCTTTCTCTTCTTCTCTCTCTCAAATAAATAATAAACATAAAATCTTAAAAAAAAAAAAAAAAAGAATGCCTCCAGCAGCACACACGTTTGTGACAAGGCTCCTGTCTCTGTGTTTTCAGTATATCTAATAATACCTACATTTTTGAACATCTGGCAGCAAATTTTAGCCCTGTGAATTAACCAAACCCTTTGAGCTACTTATCACCCATTCATTTATTTGCATCAAGCTCCCAATCTATTTTCTCAATTTCAACAAATATTTGTCTTCAACTGCCTGAAAATACAACGCAACATTTTGCATTTGAAAATTGTACAATCATTGCCATCTGTAACAGCACTATCCAATCAAAATATAATGACAACCAGAAGTGAAAGCAAATGTGGACTCTTTTATTATTATTAATTAGGGGGATGGTCTTAATGCTGGTGTCACCCTGTCAGTGGAGCATATGTTCTGGAAGATCCTCAAAGAGCCCTTTCAAACGAGTTTAATGTGTCCTTAAGAGCAAATGTGGACTTTTAATATTTCTAGGGGCTATATTTAAAAAGTAAATAGAAATAGGTAAAATTTTGAATAATATCCTTTTAAACTACACATATCAAAAGTATTATCAACAAGCTCAATATAAAAATGATTAATGATATATTTTACACTCTTTTCCTTATCAAGTTTTTAAGTGTATTTGAGGCTTACAATACACTCAGGTCAAGAAGCCACATTCCAAGTGCTCAGTGGCCACTGTGGCAAGTGGCTATCACAGTGGACAGCACAGACCTATAAAACTATAAATGAGAAAGAGGTGTACAGAGAACTCTGATACAAAATAGACTAGAATGAATGTGATATTAAGATAATAAAACATGGGGGCCAAAGGAGAACTGAATTCTAAGAGCAGGAAGGGAAGTAGACTCCTTTGGACCCACTTTAACTCTTTATCCTTTACTAAACCTCTCATCCTATTAGCCATTTCTTCCTTCATCCAAGGGCTGTGTGCATCCATGGATGTGTGAGAGCAGTTATGTGTTTTATAGAACTATATACAAATAAATCAGATATTTAGGTGAACATGAGGCCATGAATAAATACATGTGACTCTGTGCAGCTTATATAAACACTGTGATTAGAATATATGGGAAGGGCAAATGCAAGATAAAAAGAATGGGCTATGACTGCCAGAGTACATCATGGTGTACTCTTTTCCTGGTTGAGTACCAAAATATTTAAGCATAGGCAATGAGTAAGATAAAGACATGAACCTGGCTAATGGGGAAGCCAACTTTTTGTTTTCCTCCCACATGGGAAAAAGAACTAGTAGAAATACAAAGATTTCAATTGCTGACTATGGGGAATAGGTATGAATTTAGAATGTAGAATTCAAAACTATTGGGATTCATGAAAATAATTCCCATTCTTGACAAAGTGTTTCCTAATTTATTATTATTATTTTCTATCTGGCACAAATTAATGAGAAGAGATGACAAAGAAAAGAAACAGTGTGCCTGCAGAAGGATCAGATGTACATTAAATTAACAAACACTGCAAAAGAATGCATCACAAAAACACTGAACATATATGTGAGGTATTAGCTTGGGAAGAGTTCTTTCACAAAACAGCTGAAAGGAGAGGCACATTTTGGAGTGGAGGGTTTGATCTGATTGAGAAGGGAATGTGATTGAGAAGAAGGAACTCAACGACGAAACATAATGCATCCTAGCCAGCCTTGATAGAGTGGAATGGGAAATAAAATAAGCAGCTTGACACAAAGTTAATCAGCAGAAAACAAATAAATGACAATGACAGAAAAGGACATAGAAGTGAGGAGCCTGGACTTTGAGATTTTACAGACTTGTCTTAAATCCACTAGCTAGTATTTCATTATCTGGACTCTCCCAGTCTCAATGTCCTCATCCGAAATGTGGGATTCATAACACACCTACTCAGTGGATATTGAATGAGTTCATCTATATAATGTGCTTAGCACAAAGCCTAGCACATAATAAACATGCAATGCATTTTAGCTGCAATTATTAGATAATTTGGGAGCACAAGTTTTGGAATTATATAAGAAGGGCAATTGGGGGGACGCCTGGGTGGCTCAGTTGGTTAAGCCACTGCCTTCGGCTCAGGTCATGATCCCGGAGACCCGGGATCGAGTCCCATATCGGGCTCCCTGCTCGGCAGGAAGCCTGCTTCTCCCTCTCTCACTCCCCCTGCTTGTGTTCCCTCTCTGGCTGTGTTTCTTCCTGTCAAATAAATAAAATCTTTAAAAAAAAAAAAAAAAAGAAGGGCAATTGGGTAGTATTGGGAAGTATATGATAAGTTACCTTTAACAAAAACAAAAAAAATTATTTTTAATTGTCATTTGACAAAAGAGACCAACTTAGAATGTGGTGCTTACCCAAGTGAAATATTAGTAGAATCTGGGCCAAAACTGTGCCTAAATAAAAAGAAAGTGGTGGAGGCGAGGTATATATTTCATAAACAATCTGAGAACTTACTAATGAATGAGGTATGAGAAAAGCAAAGAGAAAACTGTACCCCTAGTTAAGCACAAAGCACTCACTACTCGAGTCACTTTTGGAAGACTCCTTAATCTTTCCAAGCTTCAGTTCTGTCACCTTAGAAATGAGGATGATATTAATACAAATTTCATAGGGATATTATAAAAAGTTAAGTGAGTTATTATTTGTCCAGCACTTAGAATAGTGACTGGTATAGAGTAAGTACTACATAAGTATGTGTTCAGTGAAATGGAAAAGAAATACGTTTTGTTTTTTTTAAAGCTCTTTAAGCACTGACTTTTATTCTTTCATATGTTACATTTTACATGACCCAAAAAGCAACACCATGAGGCAGTGCTGCTCCCATGTTAGCCGTGGGAAGAGAGTCTTAGAGGCATGGTCAGAGTCACACAGACAGGAAGTGCTCCAGCCAAAAGCTGCACCCAGGCACTCTCCCTAGGCCTGGGCTCTTCCCACCAGCGTTCCAGTGCCGGGAGCCCGAAAACCTGCAAATAGGAAGCTGATAATAATACTGAGAAGCTGGAAAGGGCTTGGTGCATTGATTTGTCAGTGGCATTCCTTTACTTAGATTTTTAGAATCTAAATATCAGAAAATCATTAGAAGGGTGAGAATAAATGAAGACCACCCAAATGAGAACAACAAAAAGCTATCTCTCAGTCTGCTCTAGCAAGGGAATCAGCCATCCTCACTTGTGTTTTGGCAAAGACCCACAGAAGGGTAGCAAAGCTTTTTTATAGAACAAAAGAGAAGACTTCCAGATAGGCCCTCATTGGAGGGTATTGGCCTGGGAAAGCTGTAAGTGGGCTAACTAGAAGTTCGGTATTAGATAGAGGTACATGGTCGGTTTTTCTCTGGTTGGTCCTAAGTTGGAAGAGGAGACAAAACTTAGGGAGACTGTCAGTTACTAATCAAGTCCTGGCTTTTGGGCCCCAACTGTTCTAGGAGTTATTATTGCTTAAGATAGTGAGTGGTCTGACTTCCTATAAATCTGACTTACAGATAGCAGACTTTCTTTCTGGGTTCATCATTATAGATAATGGATTGCTTTCCTGGGCTGGTTGCTACAGGCTATGAATCAGATTTCAGTTTTCATATGTGGCCTGGCCACTGTCTGTTTGCATAGTCAGTCTCTCAGAAGTCATATAGTTCAAATCCCAATGCAAATATTTAATTCCTGTCCATTGTACACCATAATCTAGAACTCTGTAAGATGATCTATTCCATTCTGAGATAACTTTCAATGTTTCCATTTTTTTGGCATTAATAATTACAAATATGTGCCTACTGCTAATTCCTACTACTTGGCTCTAGCTTTGTCTTCTGAAGAATAACAAGACCTTTAGACTACATACAACACCCTGTGGCCTACTCTCAGCAGATACACCTTGTATTAAAAGACATACAACCTTTGGAGCACCTGGGTGGCTTAGTCGTTAAGTGTCTGCCTTCAGCTCAGGTCATGGTCCTGGAGTCCCTGGATCAAGTCCCGCATCGGGCTCCCTGCTCTGTGGGAGGCCTGCTTCTTCCTCTTTAACTCCACTTGCTTGTGTTCCCTTTCTCACTGTGTTTCTGTCAAATAAATAAAATCTTAAAAAAAAAGAAAAGAAAAGAAATATAACCTTTGAGGGGTACCTGGGTAACTCAGTCTGTTGAGCATCTGCCTTCAGCTCAGGTCATGATCTTGGGGTCCTAGGATCGAGCCCCATGTAGGGCTTCCTGCTCAATATGGAGCCTGCTTCTTCCTCTCCCTCTGTCCCTCCCCCCTCCACTTATGTGCACATGCTCTCTCTCTCTCAAATAAATAAAACCTTAAAAAAAGAGAAATATAGCCTTTGAATTCACATACAATCATCCTGCTGTCACAGCCTAATCTTGCTATTTTTGTATCTCAGGGATAATCTTTTTTCCTGCTCACCCATATATTTTAGAGCAAATAAACAAGCTCTGCGAGATTGGGCTAAAAGTGAAAGTAGATCCCAACAGTAGGATACTTCCTTTTGCCTGTTCCTAATTTGACAAAAATATCTCAGAAAAACATTATTGGAAACTGTACCAGTCATTAAAATGTCTTCCTAGTTTGATCTACAACACTGCAAATGGTAATATTTCATTTTTTTGATGGCTGAGTAATATTTCAGTGGGGGGGCATGTGTGTGTGTGTGTGTGTGTGTGTGTGTGTGTGTGTGTGTGTGTGTGTATCTTCTTTATCCACTCATCTGTCGATGGACATCTGGGCTCTTTACATAATTTGGCCATTGTAGACATTGCTTTTATAAACTTTGCAATGTCATGGATGGAACTGGAGGGCATTATGCTAAGCAAAATAAGTCAATCAGAGAAAGACAATTATCATATGATTTCACTCATATGTGGAATTTAAGAAACAATATAGAGGATCATAGAGGAAGGAAAAAATAAAGTAAGACGAAGTCAGAGACAGAGGCAAACCATAAGAGACTCTGAAGCACAGGAAAGAAACTGAGGGTTGCTGGAGGGGAGATAGGTAGGGCGGGGATGGAGTGACTGGGTGATGGGTATTAAGGCGGGCCCATGATGTAAGAGCATTGGGTGATATAGACAACTGATGAATTATTGAACTGTACCTCTGAAACTAATAATATATTAAGTGTTAATTAATTGAATTTAAATAAATAAATGAATGAATAAATAAATAAATAAATAAAATGCCACCCTAGATAGGTATATAGGATTGCATACACTTTCAATTAACAAATCAGTATTTCTTATCTTTCCTTCATAGGATATACTCTGGTCCTTCCTCCTCCCCTGTATCCAAACATTAGTCACAGACAATCCATCTGCTTTCCTTAAGGGGCTTTATTGCTTCTCTCTCTCTTTCCAATAGCTCAAATATGAAGAGCTGAAACAATGCCAGAGAAGGGCAAGCAAATGGATCTTTGAGTTGGTCCTTCTTGACACTGGTGACAGAAGAGGTGTTTTCTTAAAGTTTCTGTCTACTTAATTGGATGTTTTAGAGAACAGGAACAATGAAAGTCAGAGGATAAACTAACAGGTTCTATAGCCACCAAGAGCAGTTATCTTAATCTTCCCCATAGAAACACTGCACTCACTTTCTCTGATCTGCTTCCTGTACTGGAAGACAGTTCTTCCTTAGTAGAATAGAGAATTTTCCCCCATGCACTCATATAACTAAAACATTTTAGTTACTTTTCTATGCATCTTATGTGGATTACAGAAATAAACCTCTTTTTCCATGTATAAGAGAAAATAAGACTACTTAATAGTACTACTTCCTCCTATAAAATATTCACCCACGTGATAAATCCACATTTGTTTTTTTTTTAAAGATTTTATTTATTTATTTGACAGAGAGATCACAAGTAGGCAGAGAGGCAGGCAGAGAGAGAAGGAAGAAGCACGATCCCCACTGAGCAGGGAAACCGATGCAGCCTCGATCCCAGGACCCTGAGATCATGACCTGAGCTGAAGGCAGAGGCTTTAACACACTGAGCCACCCAGGCACCCATAAGTCCACATTTGTAAACAATTTCTCCACCAAGCCCCTGCACTATGTGTTGATGTTCACAAAATGTTGTGAGTCAATGAACTTGGGTCAATATAGGAAGACAAAGCAGATTTCAAGCCATTGAGTTTCCTGTCAATTGTCAATCGTTATCAGATGAGGAAGAAATGGAAAGGCTTAACTATCCAGTAGATAAAAACTGTATGGAGCAACATTTGTCATAAAGGAAAACCCTAAGCCTCTCTCCTCTAGTTAGAGTTCAGCTGTTTTTAGATCCATTCAACAAATACACCAATAATTAGTACTAATTGCTGAGGAACAGAACAATATGCAAGATAATGGATAGAAAGCAACACATGAGCTAGTAATTTTTCCTTCCCTGCCTGTGGCAGAGATGGCCAGTTCTCTACCAAAGATGTATGTTCTCCTTTCCCCGTGTTGTGTTGGTAAAGCATTTACCTAATGCAGGCCCTTTGTATTGAGATGTGGCCACGTGACTGGTCCTCACTCATAGAATGTCCGCCAAAGTGAGTCACTTCCAGGCTGAAGTGGTTAAACTGCAAATAGGTCTTCCTACTACTCTCTGTTTTCTGGCTGAAATTGCAGGGCTCCAAGGTCTAGAGGGGGATGGAAGAGCCACAAGATGAAATAAGCCTGAGTCACTGTATCACTGCATGGAAAGCCACCTAAAAACATTCAGTTTGTTCTTTGTGCGAGCAAGAAACATTCCTATTGTATTAAACCACGGAGTTTCCTATTACAGCAGCTCGTGTTATTTTAATCAATAAAAAAAATCCATCCAATATCCTTTGACAGATATCCTCAAACACTCTTCGCTTCTAAGTTCAGATGACTTAAACTTGTTCACCCACAAACTCTCCAAAAAGAATGCTGAATGGCTCTCCCATCATTTACCTGAATGCTGCCGTGAGCACCTCTGGTTTTCAGAAAATCAATTTGGATGAAAATTCATCAGGGACCTCAGACCCTACCTATGATCAACCCTTTACTCAGCAGAGTATCACCAGGGTCAAAAGGAATCCTGTGATCTTTGGGAAAGGCAGACGGCCTCACAGAATTTTCAGCCTATAACCCAGGGCAATCACAGCTGAACGGAAATGGGGCATCAGTGAAGAGCCATACCCTACGTTTCAATGGTAATTGTTTCGGCCAGCTCCACCTCTTCTTTGAGGTTGCAGGCGCACTGTCTCTTGAGCGCTCTCAACTTGTATTTCTGCATTTCTATAAAGTCTTCCCTCTTGCCAAATCTCTACTTGTCCTCTAGTTGAGTCCAGCCTGTGCTATTTCCACAGCAATTAATGCACATGTTGCGGGAGGCAGAGAGAGAGAGAGAGAGAGAGAGAGAGAGAGAGAGAGAGACACTAATCACATGGAAGAGCAGAGATGCAAGGTCACTTCAGGGCTTGGAGACCATGGTAAGGCCTTTCATCTTTAACCACAGAAGAAAACAGAAGTCACCGAAGTACATTATGAATGAGGATGATAGGATCTGTTTTGCTTTTTCACAAGATTATTTTGGTTGCAGGGCAGAGAACAAGTTAAAGTGGATCAATTGGGAGGCTTGGCAATAATCCTGTCAAGAGAGGATGGGGTCTGAATCTGAGCAAGGCAGAAGGAATTGTAAACAACAGGCTTGTGATAAGTGTGATAAGGATGGGTAGGAGGCAAGGAGAGATGGTAACGTGGTAACGGAGATGCCTGGATGATAATGGAGATGGGACACTTCTTAGAGAACATTGATGGGAGAACACTGGCTCTATTGTTTTTGTAATGTTTATTCTGGTTTGTTTACGGGCACCCCTTAAGCAACCCAGTGCTACCTGCAAGCTGTTGGTAAACCAACTACAGGACTCCCCTGTTACTCCTCTCCTCAGGGTTACCTCTTCCTGGACAGATTCTCAAGAAGCTCAAGATTCACAAGTTTTCTTTAATTCTGGTATCAGTGACCCCAGACACCACCACGTACAGGTTAGGCCTGAGATTCTCCACCTGCTAATTCCTCCACACACATTTTCCTCTAGCTAGTCCGTCCAAACACACTTATCCCTGTCACTTCCTGAGCTGCCCCCATGTTTGCTACCAAGGCCTTGATCCTTCACCCTCCAGATGATCCTTCCCTGACATCGTCTCAGATGTAGGGTTTTCACTGCTTCTCTCCTTCCACATTGGTAGGCTCTGAGGAGGATTCTTCCCAGCTCCAATACCTCACCAACAATAACTGCAGGGACCACTAAAAATCACCCCACTTTCTCTTTCTCAAAAGGACCATAATCTGTGCTCATGCTCACCATGTTGGAGTCAGCCTTCCACCCTCTGTCTTGATTCCCAGGCAGCTTACTTCCTCCATGTGTATGGTACACATTCAGCCCCTCTCATTTCTTCCCTGGAATCTCTACTGCATAATAGATGTTAACCAAAGGAGAGAGAGAAAGTAACATTTTCCCCCCTTTGGAAGTTTGCCTCAAATCAATCAACTTGCTTGCCATATTTAACATTCAAGCCTTGTGCATATGCTAATAAATCATTAAAATTCATGTGATCCTCACATTTTTGAGTTCTCTTTCTTTCTGCCTATTTCATAATTTCTACCAATTCTGTAAATTACAATGTTGCAAGTGAGAGTAATCACCAGCAGAAATATGCATTGTACACAGGACTAAATAGAGGAATCTCAAGATAAAAATCTCCAATATTTGTTATGTACTTTTTGGCCTTGAGTAGTTCACAATTCTGTTTCTCTTTTGCCAAATGGAATACTGATTAACTTCAAAATACTGCTGTGTGCAGTTGAACACAATAATAAAATATGCCTTCCAAAATACCCACAGTATTTAATGAATCATAAGAAACTTAGGGTCTTGGGAAGTCATGAGAGCCAAGATACCCTCTACCTATGATTCCCCAAAGATTTAGCTCCAACTTGTGTATGTCAAATGTCAACGAACTCAGTAACTGAAGTAGACTGTCCCAATGTTGTTCTTTTTAGGGAAAAGCTTCTTTTACTGAAATAATATGAATGTTTCTATTACTTCGACCTCTAAGCTCTCCAGAACACTGAGAAATAAATTCATTTTCATTCCTAAATAATAGCCTCAACTGTTTGTACACAGCTGAGTCTTCATTAACTCTATTCTTCTTTAGATTGAGTATGTGCAGTGACCCCAACTCTCCCCCAGATGCAGGTCTTACTAGTCCCTCCCTCAGCGGCCCTGGCCTACTTCAGCCACACTGGCATACCTCCTATGTCTTCTCTCGCCATCTCACCCTGATGGACTCCAGATTAGGAATGCTCCTGTGGCACTTAGGACCTAGCACAGGCGAGGAGACAAGATCTAAACACTAGGAAGCCCATGGTCTCATAAAACCAGTTCAGTCCTCTTAGTTTTAACTTGTTAGCACCACTTGACTATTCTGAAACTATGGTTCACTAAAACCCAAAGGTATTTTGCACATTATTCTGTAAAGTTAAGATTCTCCATTATGTTCCTTTTAATTTTTTTTTTCCTTTTAACTTTAGACTAACTCCTGGACTTTAAATTTATTCTTGTTACATTGCAAAGTATTGATTCCCATCTAGCAAGATTTTTTTAATTCTTATTTTGCCATTTAAAATATTAGCCATTCTTTCTAGCTCTCAGCCATCCTTTCCATTATCCAAGCCAAAATCTAAACACTAAACAGGACAGGGTAAAGGGCAAAATGTTGTGACAAAATCTAAGCACTTAAATATATGAAGTAAAAATGTTAAATCTCCTTTAAATTATGCATCAAAAACTAAAATTCCAAATATACTTCATGATGTGAATTTTGAGGTGCATTTGCTTCCTGTCTATAAGAGGATGAAAGTATAATAGGATTAAGGGGTATCCACAATTGCCAACCTGAGAAAATTGATTTTTAAAAAACCTTACTAGTATTCATCAGAGAAAAGCTGAAGGACAAGGGGTATGCTGACATCCTTATGGAAAACATTTATTGTGTCGTACAAGGAAATTTAAGATCCATTATTCTGCACTTCCCATCTAATAGGCTTACTCAGACTTTTGCTTGCCTAGATGACCACATTAATAATATAAGTTTATATTATAAGTTTTATATTAGTCTACTAAGAACTTTAATTGGTTCTTGTAATTTTAACATATGTAAAGACTTCTAGTCACATCTCTCAATTCAGTGATCTCAACGAACCTTCAAAAGAGTGCTATCAAAATCAACCAGCAAAAGAAAACTAATCTGCATCAGCAACTTAGTGTTTTAGTTATATGTTTTACAGATAAATATGTATATGCGCATTTAGCCCGGAAAGATATATATATATATATATAGAATTGTTTTATATATATAGAACTGCTTTTAGCAGTAAATCTATGACCTATTTATTGCTATAAATTCATTACCAAAGCTTTTCCCTTTCTCATGCCAAGCTAAAATATAAACCTCACACCATTACAAATTCTAACTGCAGCCTAATACATCCAATTATAATCAGTTGCATTAAACCCTCACTTTGCATTAGGCATAATTAACCCTGTGATAAATAATCAGTATAATAACATTTAATATGGTATGATAGCATTTCTAAACTGCTCATGAGAATTCTAGAAAACAATATACTTCAAGTCTAACCAATGTTTTTAACCATTTCATGCTTGAAATGTCATGCCTGTGCCTTGTTAGAAAAATTTAAGTATACCAACCCAAAAATTAAAAATTGAATATGCAGGCGCCTGGGTGGCTCAGTGGGTTAAAGCCTCTGCCTTCGGCTCAGGTCATGATCTCAGGGTCCTGGGATCGAGGCCCACATCGGGCTCTCTGCTTGGCAGGGAGCCTGCTTGCTCCTCTTTCTGCCTGCCTCTTTGCCTACTTGTGATCTCTCTCTGTCAAATAAATAAAATCTTTAAAAAAAAAATTGGATATGCATGGAGCACCTGGGTGGCTCAGTGGGTTAAAGGCCGGCCTTTGGCTCCGGTTGTGATCTCAGGGTCCTGGGATCGAGCCCCACATAGCACTCCCCCTCCCTCTCCCTCTCGCTCTTCCCCTGCTCATGGTCTCTCTCTCTCAAACAAAAAAAAAAATAAAATCTTCAAAAAACATTGGATACATTTGAGACATCTTAGTGTATGTGGTAATAAAGATAGTCTCTACTTTCATCAAAATATTACCCTTGCTAATAAATTTTAATTTTAAATTACATCTCTATAAATATAGTCACTTCCTAAGTTTTTAAGAATTCCAAGAGTGGCCAAGGTTTTTCTTGGCATATTAGAGGATATAAATCAATTAGGAAAAAATTTCAATTCATTAATTCACATTTCAAAAAAGATTTCACACATGTTTTGTTTCAATAATAATAGCAATACTAGGAAGGAGAAAAAGGAGGAGAAGGAAGTAGGGGAAAGAGAAGGGGGAGGAGAAAGAAGAGGAGGAGGAAGAAGATCTCTGCTCTATCATTATAAAGAATGATATACATGTCTATTACATGGAAGAATGTTTTTAAAGATTTTTATTTATTTATTTATTTGACAGAGAGAGAGATCACAAGTAGGCAGAGAGGCAGACAGAGAGAGAGGAGGAAACAGGCTCCCTGCTGAGCAGAGAGCCCAATGTGGGCCTCGATCCCAGGACCCTGAGATCATGACCTGAGCTGAAGGCAGAGGCTTTAACCAACTGAGCCACCCAGGTGCCCCTGAAGACTACTCTTAATTAAGTCTTAATTAGCCAGAATTGCTCTCTCATGTTTTCTATGTAATTACTTTGTGTTTAATAATTCAAAATTGGTAAAGAAGATACTCTCAGGATTATTTTCATTTCATGTCTGCAACATTTGCAAAGAAATTTATAGGCTAGTTAGGAGACCCTCTTTCCCTGTCTTTAATAGGCTGTTAAACTCTTAACCCAATAATGCAAATTGTTGCCCTTCACAAAGAAACCCAAGTTAGAGTGGTCAATGCAGGATTCCACTGGAAAAGCTGGTAGGGTCAGAGCTATCCACTCACAGTACCTCATTATTATGGACAAATTTGGATGGAATTTTGGATGATTAATATGAAATAACAGAGTGAAGTCAACAAGCTTCTCATAAAGTTTAGCGTGTAACATTGTGCTGCTTGTGCATATTCAAATAGGCTCATCTACTTGTCCACAAAGAATAAAGTAGAGGTCAATGAGAAGTTTCTTTCTCCTCCACATACAACAAAGGAAAGTATGGATCTAGCCAAAGGATCCTACACTTTTATTTTTTTTTAACTGAGAAATGATGTTTAATCTGACTCTGTGGCCAAATCGACAGATATAATTAACCATTACAGATGGCTACACCAAGTTCTAGGCAATTCATCCCTATGTTTCTACTAAAAACAAGTCTATTTATACTTAATTTAATTCATTTTTATTCATTTATTTATTTTTTATTAACATATAATGTACTATTTGCTTTAGGGGCATAGGTCTGTGAAACACCAGTCTTACACAATTCACAGCACTCACCAAAGCACATACCCTCCCCAAAGTGCATAAACTAGCCACCCCATTCCTCCCACACCCCTCCCCTCCAGCAACCCTCAGTTTGTTTCCTGAGACTAGAAATCTCTTATGGCTTGTCTTCCTTCCCGGTCCCATCTTGTTCCATTTATTTCCCTCCCCCGCCCCCCCACAAACCCCCAACCTGGTTCTCAAATTCCTCATATCACAGAGATTATATGATAGTTGTTTTCCTCTGATTGACTTATTTTGCTTAGCTTAATACCCTCTAGTTCCATCCATGCCATTGCAAATGGCAAGATTTGGGGGTTTTGATGGCTGTAGAGTATTCCATTGTATATATATATACACCACTTCTTTATTCATCTGTTGATGGACATCTAGGTTCTTTTTTTTTTTTTAAGATTTTATTTATTTATTTGATAGAGAGGGAACACAAGCAGGGGGATTCAGAGAAGGAAAATCAGGCTTCCTGCCAATCAGGGAGCCTGATGCAGGGCTTTAATCCTAGGACTCCGGATTATGAGCTAAGCCAAAGGCAGACACTTAACAACTGAGCAACCCAGGGGCCCATCTAGGTTCTTTCCATAATTTGGCTATTGTGGACATTGCTGCTGTAAACATTTGGGTGCACGTGCCCCTTTGGATCAGTACATTTGTATCTTTAGGGTAAATACCCAGTAGTACGATTCCTGGGTCACAGGGTAGCTCTATTTTCAACTTTTTGAGGAACTTCCATACTGTTTTCCAGAGTGGCTGCACCAGATTGCATTCCTACCAACAGGGTAGGAGGGTTCGCCTTTCTCTGCATCCTTGCCAACACCTGTTGTTTCCTGACTGGTTAATTTCAGCCATTCTGACTGGTATGAGGTGGTATCTCACTATGGTTTTGATTTGTATTTCCCTGATGCTCATGGATGTTAAGCACTTCTTCATGTGTCTTTGTCCATTTGGATGTCTTCTTTGCAGAAATGTCTGTTCATGTCTTCTGCTCATTTCTTGATTGGATTCTTTGTTCCTTGGGTGTTGAGTCTGATAAGTTCTTTCTAGATTTTGGATACTAGCCCCTTATCTGATATGTCATTTGCAACTATCTTCTCCCATTCTGTCAGTTGTCTTTTGGTTTTGGTGACTGTTTCCTTTGCTGTGCAAAAGCTTTTGATCTTGATGAAGTCCCAATAGTTCATTTTTGCCCTTGCTTCCCTTGCCTTTGGCGATGTTTCTAGGAGGAAGTTGCTGCAGCTGAGGTCAAAGAGGTTGCTGCCTGTGTTCTCAAGATCTCTGATGGATTCCTGTATCACACTGAGGTCTTTCATCCATTTTGAGTCTATTTTGTGTGTGCTATAAGGAGATGGTCCAGTTTCATTCTTCTGCATGTGGCTGTCCAATTTTCCCAACACCATTTGTTGAAGAGACTGTCTTTTCCACTGGACATTCTTTCCTGCTTTGTCAAAGATTTGTTGACAATAGAGTTGAGGGTCTATTTCTGGGCTCTCTATTCTGTTTAATTCATCTATTTGTCACTTTTTGTGCCAGTACCATACTGTCTTGATGACTACAGCTTTGTAATAGAGCTTGAAGTTTGGCATTTGATGCTTCCAATGTTGGTTTTCTTTTTCAACATTCCTCTGGCTATTCGAGGTCTTTTCTGATTCCATATATATTTTAGGATTATTTGTTCCATTTATCTGGAAAAAGTTGATGGTATTTTGATAGGGATTGCATTAAATGTGTAGGTTACTTTGGGTAGCATAGACATTTTCACAATATTTGTTCTTCCAATCCATGAGCATGGAATGCTTTTCCATTTTTTTGTGTCTTCCTCAATTTATTTCCTGAGTACTCTATAGTTTTTCTGAGTACAGATTCTTTACCTCTTTGGTTAGGTTTATTCCTAGGTATGTTACGGTTTTGGGTGCAATTGTAAATGGAATCAACTCCAGTATTTCTCTTTCTTCTGTCTTATTGGTGTATAGAAATGCAATTGATTTCTGTGCATTGATTTTATATCCTGACATTTTACTGAATTCTTGTATGAATTCTAACAGTTTTGGAATGGAGTCTTTTGGGTTTCCACATAAAGTATCATATCATCTGCAAAGACTGAGAGTTTGACTTCTTCTTTGCCAACTCAGATGCCTTTTATTTCTTTTTGCTGTCTGATTGTTGAGACTAGCTAGGACTACACTGAATAGCCGTGGTGATAGTGGATAGCCCTGCCATGTTCCTGATCTGGAGAAAGGCTCTCAGTTTTTCTCCATTGAGAATGATATTTGCTGTGGGTTTTTCATAGATGGCTTTTATGATATTGGGCAATGTACCCTCTAGCCCTACACTGTGAAGAGTTTTGATCAAGAAAAGATGCTCAGCATCTATTGAGAGAATCATATGCTTCTTGTTCTTTCTATTAATGTATTGTATCACATTGACTGATTTGCAGATGTTGAACCAATCTTGCAGCCTAGGAATAAATCTCACTTGATCATAGTGAATAATCCTTTTAATGTACTACTGGATCCTACTGGCTAGTATTTTGGTGAGAATTTTTGCATCTGTGTTCATCAAGGATATTGGTCTGTAATTCTCCTTTTTGATGGGGTCTTTGTCTGGTTTTGGGATCAAGGTAATGCTGGCCTCATAAAAAGAGTTCAAAAGTTTTCCCTCCATTTCTATTTTTTGGAACAGTTTCAGGAGAATAGGTATTACTTCTTCTTTAAATGTTTGATAGAATTTTCCTGGGAAGCCATCTGGCTCTGGGCTCTTGCTTGTTGGGAGATTTTTGATGAATGCTTCAATTTCCTTACTAATTATGGGTCTGTTTAAGTTTTCTATTTTTTCCTGGTTCAGTTTTGGTAATTTATATGTCTCTAGAAATGCATCCATTTTTTCCAGATTGTCAAATTTGCTGGCGTATAGTTGCTTATAACATGTTCTTATAATTGTTTGTATTTCTTTGGTGTTGGTTGTGATCTCTCCTCTTTCATTCATAATTTTATTAATTTGGATCCTTTCTCTTTTCTTTTTGATAAGTCTGGCCAATCTTATTAATTCTTTCAAAGAACCAGCTCTTAGTTTTGTTGATTTGTTCTACTGTTCTTTTGGTTTCTGTTTCATTGATTTCTGCTCTGATCTTTATTATTTCTCTTGCCTGCTGGGTTTAGGCTTTCTTTGTTGTTCTTTCTCCAGCTCCTTTAGGTATAGGGTTAGGTTGTGTATTTGAGACCTTTCTTGTTTCTTGAAAAAGGCTTGTATTGCTATATAATTTCCTCTCAGGACTGCCTTCACTGTGTTTCAAAGATTTTGAACAGTTGTGTTTTCATTTTCATTTGTTTCCATTAATTTTTTACACTCCTCTTTAATTTCCTGTATGACCCATTCATTCTTCAGTAGGATACTCTTTAGCCTCCACATATTTGAGTACTTTCCAATTTTCCTCTTGTGGTTGAGTTCTAGTTTCAAAGCATTGTGGTCTGAAAATATGCAGGGAATGATCTCAATCTTTTGGTACCAGTTGAGACCTGATTTGTGACCCAGGAGAATGTTCCGTGTGCTCTAGAGAAGGACATGTATTCTATTGCTTTGGGATGGAATGTTCTGAATATATCTGTGATGTCCATCTGGGCCAGTGTGTCACTTAAAGCCTGTATTTCCTTGTTGAGATTTTGCTTAGATGATCTGTCCATTTCAGTGAGGGGAGTGTTAAAGTCCCCTACTATTATTGTATTATTGTAGATGTGTTTCTTTGATTTTGTTATTAATTGGTTTAGGTATCTGGCTGTTCCCATGTTAGAAGCATAGATATTTACAACAGTTAGGTCTTTAAGTGTGATATAGTGTCCTTTATCAAAACCTAATTTTTCTGATATAAGGATTGCCACCCCAGTTTTCTTTCCATATCTACTAGCATGGTAAATTGTTGTCCACCCCCCTCACTTTAAATCTGGAGAGGTCTTTGGGTCAAAAATGAGTTTCTTGGAGACAGTGTATCAATGAGTCTTTTTTTTAATCAATTCTGATACTCTGTGTCTTTTGGTTCGGGCATTTAGCCCATTTACATTCAGGGTAACTATTGAAAGATATGAATTTAATGCCATGGTACTGCCTATAAGGTGACTGTTATTGCATATTGTCTCTGTTCCTTTCTGTTCTGTTACTTTTAGGCTCTCTCTTTGCTTAGAGGACCCCTTTCAATATTTCCTGGAGGGCTGGTTTGTTATTTGCAAGTTCTTTTAGTTTTTCTTTGTCCTGGAAGCTTTTTATCTCTCCTTCTATTTTCAATGACAGACTAACTGTATATAATATCCTTGGCTGCATATTTTTCTTGTTTAGTGCTCTGAATACATCATGCCAGTCCTTTCTGTCCTGCCAGGGCTCTGTGGATAGGTCTGCTGCCAGTCTAATATTTCTACCGTTGTATATTACAGACTTCTTGTCTCGAGCTACTTTTAGGATATTCTCTTTGTCACTGAGACTTGTAAGTTTCACTATTAGATGACAGGGTGTAGACCTATTTTTATTGATTTTGAGGGGGGTTCTCTGTGCCTCCTAGATTTTGATGCTTGTTCCCTTTGCCATCATAGGGAAATTCTCTGCTATAATTTGCTCCAATATACCTTCTGCCCCTCCCTTTCTTCTTCTGGGATCCCAATTATTCTAATATTGTTTTGTCTTATGGTATCACTTGTCTCAAATTATCCCCTCATGGTCCAGTACCTGTTTGTCTCTCTTTTTCTTAGCTTCTTTATTCTCCATCATGTGGTCTTCTAGATCACTAATTCTCTCTTCTGCCTCATTTATCCTAGCAGTAAGAGCCTCAATTTTTTATTGCATCTCATTAATAGCTTTTTTGATTTCAACTTGGTTAGATTTTAGTTCTTTTATTTCTTCAGAAAGGGATTTTATTTCTCCAGAAAGGGATTCTCTAGTATGTTCCATGCTTTTTTTAAAGCCCAGCTAATACTTTGATAATCATCATTCTGAAATCTAGTTCTGACATCTTACTAATGTCTGTACTGATTAGGTCACTAGCCAAAGGAGCTTACTCTTATACCTATTTTGTTACCATTTATAAGTGACAATGGCTAATATGAAAATAAAGAAAATAATTGAGGAAAGTATGTGAAAATACTATTAAACGTTTTACTCTCAAGGAAATAGCACAACACTCTTGAACTCATAAGAATATTGAAATCAGAAGGGGATGAGAAGGGAAATGAAATGTCCTATGAGAAAAGATTCCTCATCTGAATCTTTATGGCATTCATTTCTGCCAGAAACAGAGAAACATCGGTCATTTTATTGTGGCCATGCCCTGTGCCAGAGATACACTCTTGAATGATATATGGTCTCTGCTTTCACAAGATCTATGTTTTAACTGGGGAAACAAAGTAAATAGAAAATAATTACAAGGCAGTGTGATAATTGCTAGAGCTATGCCATGGAGGAAGTGATGGTTACAAGGCAAGAAGCAACAGTCAGGTTAAAAGTGAAGTAAGGTGTTCTACCCTGAGAGAAAAGCATATGCAAGTACACAGCAGCATATACCTGACAGCCTGCTCAATCTGTGAGAACAGCAGATGGTTTCATAGGACCAGAGTGCTGCAGGTCTGTGGCCAGGTGATAGGACGTGTTGCAGGGAGAAAGGCAAAGGATGAAGTTATAGGTGTGCAAACCTTCTGGAGACCTCCAAATAGTGATCCCACTATTTGTCTTCTGTCCATCACTCCATTCCTACTTTCCCTTCTTTCTTAATAACTTAGTTTAGATACTGTGAACCATTATTATAAACACTGGTTACAAATACCCTCCAGGGCGCCTGGGTGGCTCAGTCCATTAAGTGTCAGACTCTTAACTTCAGCTCAAGTCATGATCTCAGGGTTATGAGATTGAGCCACACATTGGGCTCTGTGTTCAGCTTGTAGTCTGCTTGAGATTCTCTCTCTCTCTTCCTCTGCTCTTCTCCCCACTTGCTTTCTTTCTCTTTCTCAAATAAATAAAATCTTACACACACACACACACACACACACACACACACACACACACACATATACACGTGTGTGCACGCACATACCCTCCAATGCTTTGCCCTTTCTTCCTGCACCATGTTTCCACAGCAAAACCCAAACCCTGACTCACCCCAACCTTCCACCTACACCATGGCTCATCACAGCAGTTGAATATTAACTGGAGGAAAATACCATAAACACACACAATGTTAGCAATTATCACCACATAGATTTCCCTCACTTTATGTATCAACTATAAATATCAGCAATACATTTAGCATTTTCCGAATTAGTTTTCTCTTCTCCTGAAAACCTATTTCACACCTTCCTTCTTTCCAAACATCAATCAGTGCCTCCTTACCTACCTTCCTTATTTCGGTGATAAAAAAATATACGTTAAAAGGGAATGACGCCCTCTCCCACATCCCATTTATACCAGCTTATATACATTTGTGTCTACAATCTGCCTGTTCACTCATAAAAATGGATAAACAATAACTCCTCTCCAAAGCCAACCCTTCTCCTTGTACTCTGGTGCACCCTCTTCTGCCTACACCAGCTTGTGACAACTGTCTTCTTCCATTCTCTCCTCTTTCAATTTTTCCCTTTAGCAACTCCTTCCCATCAAAGTTTAAACATGCTATATGCCCTGTTTTTAAATTACTTTCCTTTAACCCCATGCCCCACTCCAGCTGCTATATTATCTTATATATGTAAGATAATATTTCTTACATATATAAGATAATATAGCTATCATCTGTATTTTTTATTATGGTAAAAAATGTGAATGAACCGTTCATCTCTGTGTTCTCTACTTCCTTAACTCTCATCCTCTGACTCACTTTAAGCAATCTTTCATCTCCATCATTCTACTGAAACTGCTCTTGTCAAGGTCTCCAACCATCTCCATTTTGAAAATTAAAAAAAAAAAAAATCTACCAAGACAGAAACTACAGTCTTTGTATGATCCAACCTCATAAGTCACATCCCATTACTTCTGCCATATTCTATTTATTATATCAAGTCAGTGAGTCCGACCCATACTCCAGGGGTGGTGTGAATGTCAGAAGGTGAGGATCAACGATGGCCAGCTCAGAGACTGCCTACCATTCTACATTCTCTTCCCAAACCTCAAGATTCAAAAATCTCTTGGGCTCAAGGCTCTGTGAGGACCCATGTGCAGGGTTTTGCTTGTCATTTCCTCTATGATGCTGCCTCTGCTCAGTAACACTGAGGAGTGGCAGGGGGAGCAGTAATAGCAAACCTCTTAACCCTGTGCATACCTTCATCCACTACTGGCACCCAGGGTTGTCACCCCACCCATTTTATAGACTCCACATTCATCTGGTGGTATCTGCATATATGTCCTCTGAGGGACTTCAGTACCTTTGCTCTGCAAACTTACACAGGACTTTCTAATGGATATCCATGCCTCTAGTCAATGTGGTAATGCCATGCTCTCCCAAGTCAGCCCTAAGTTATAGTGGATAAGGGCCAGAGGCTCTTTGTGTGAAGAGAATCACTCTTCTTACTGCACTTAGTGGCTCCTGGTCTCTCCTCTCCAGTTCTGGAGCACATGGAAGGCAGTGATGTGGTCAATGCTAAGAGATCACATTCTATAGTGGAAACACTTGAGAGCTACTCTCTTAGCAAATTTCAAGTATACAATACAATATCGTTAACTACAATCACCATGTGGTACATTCGGTCTCCAGAAATTATTCATCTTATAACTGAAAGTTTATACCTTTTGACCTACATCTCATCTTCCCCACACCCCAGCCCGTGGTAACCAACATTCTATTCTCTTATTATGAGTCTGATATATATGAAAGCATCTGTTGTACATCTTAAATATATAAAATTTTTTGTCAATTATATCTCAATAAAGGTGGAAGGAAATAAAATCTTTAATGAGAGCAGGAGAGAGAGATCACATTCTAGGACTACAATGATTACAACCTTTCAAGAGAAGATATAGTTGTAAGACAATGTATTTTACATTTACACACTATAAAATTCTGAAAAATAAATTTAATATGACTAGAGAATGAATGACTTTTGACAGTTTACTACATACTCTGAATAAGACTTGCACTTATGATTATCATCAGCAAAGCCCAGTAACAAATTCAATAGAGCTGTTGGAACCCCGTATTCAGAGGACGATGCAAAAACATAAACAATGATATAACCAGCAGGTAAAGACAAGAAGACATTTTATTTTACTCCAAGCAGGATACAAACAGCCATGATATTCTAAGCAATAACAATATTGCTACCTTTTTCTCATGGTAAATGTAGTAGGCTGAATAGTGTATCTCAAAAAGTCCTGTCCACCCAGAACCTCATTATGTGACCTTATTTGGAAATGGGGTCTTTCGAGATATAATTAAGTCAAGGTATGGTCACACTGAATTAGGATGGGTCCTACATCCAGAACTGGTATCCTTTTAGGAAGAGGAGAGAACAAATGGAGATACACCAAAAACAAAGAACAACAACAACAAAAACAAACAACAACAAAGAGGGTACATACACATGGAAGCAGAGGTTGAAGTGATGCATCTCCTACAAGCCAAGGGATGCTAAGGACTTCCAGGAGCCGCCAAAAACTAGGAGGACCACAAGAAGATAGGAAGGAGAAGAGTCTTCTTTAGAGCCTTCCGAGGAGTACAGCCCACCTTGTCAACACCTTGATTTAAGCCTTCTAGCCTCCAAAACTATGAGAGATAGGTGCCTGTTGCATTGAACTACCCAGTTTGTGGTAATTTGATATAGCAGCTGTAGGAAGTTAATACAGCAGGAGACAGAAAATTAGCCAAAATGGCATATTTGGCAATAAAGAAAATAAAGTGATGGCTCCTTAACCTGAACAAGAAGACATGGTACCAGACACTGTAGAAGAATATACATATCTGGACAATAAACAAAGAAATAACTACTTCTTCTCTACTCATTATTCTCAATCCTCATCAGTAAGTCATTATAACTCTTATAGACCTATGAATTATAATAAATTTTTCAACTAGGCTGTTGCTATAGACAAGGACTCCACAAAAATATTTTTCCAGGGCCCTCCACACTCTAGATATGGCCCTGCTACTACTTACCTATATACCATTCTTGGTTCCTCTTTTTTATTTCTTATATCATATGTGCTAATTTGCCTAAGGTAGTCCCCACTTGCACCTGTTCTGGTATAATTATGAAAAGTGCTCCCTTTTGTGCTCAAAAGGATCCTACTTTGATTGATAAAATTACAGGTCTTTCCAGTTATACCATGAGCTAGTCTTAAAGGCCTTACATTAAAAAAAAAAAAAAAAAAAAAAAAAGAATTCCTATTTGACCACTCCCCACCATCTTTCAATGAGTTTTTATAGTAGCCTCCAAACTCTTCTCCCTGCTTCTATTCTTATCCCCCCCCCACACACACCACACATATATCCACAATTTATTCTCTGCAAAAGCTGTCAAGGTGATTTTCTTAATATGTAAATCAACATACGTCACTCTGCTAAACAAATAAATACAAATAAACATAACAAAGCTCCACAATTGCTTCCTATCTCACACAGAATAAAATGAAAAACCTGGAGTACTTGACCCCCAATTTGTCTCATGGCTCCCACCTTCTCCTCACCGTTCAGGTATACACTCAGAAACCACATCCTCAGAGCCCTTCCCTGACTGCCCCCATCTAAGTAGTGTCCTTCCAACCCTGTCACCCCCTCTAGTTCAAAATATTCTATTTTTCTCTGTAACACCTAACATTACTGAAGTTGTGCTCTATCTTGTATGATGATTTTATTCTAGTGTGCTCCCCTATCATTAGAATGTAAGCTTAATGAAGGCAAGGACCATCTTTTTCACCACCTGGATTACAGTACCTAGAAAAATGATCAGAACACGGCACTCAATAAGTATTTACTGCACAGGTTAGAGTAACTGCTTTATGCTGTCTTGTGAAAAATATTTACAGAGCTTTGGAAACAAAATTGAGAAGCAGCAAATTCCACAGGCCATGATCAAATGCATCCTGTATGTGGATTCTTGATTCACAAGTATACTCCTATCACTTCAGTCAATATTCAAGAATCTTTAGCATTTTTTTATTATAGATAAATTCCAAACTTACTAGCTGAGCATTCAAATTATCTTCGGTCTGCCTTACTTAATTTTCATCTCGATTTGTGGACTCTACTTAAAAAACTTCAGTTTTGTCCTCATATTTTTGTCCTCCCTCTAGAATATCTTTGTCCATCACTTGCCCTCCTCACTTCTTTCCACATATAGTTCTAATTTGTCCCTCGAGGTTAGGGTTAAGCTTCCTGCTGCTCCACCGTGTGTTCACAGATATTTCCAGAGCTTCCTCGGCCTTCTCGGAAAGTGTGGTTTCTTATCATCTGCATTATTCATCTGGTATTTGGCAATTTTTTTTCTGTGAACTGTTACTTTTCATGTTTCATGGAATTTCTGCTCAACTAAGTGTAGAATAGTTGGGAAACAAATACTTAAATTCTTTGTGTCAGTCACAGAATTGAGGCTATAATAAATATCCAGTAAATTATTACTAATTGACTAATAAGTAGACACATGCACCATATGTAAATGGTTCTCTCTCTGACTTATACTAGGAAATAAGTTCATCTATTGAGGGCTGTTTTTGAGTCAAGTTGACTTATATCTTAATTGGCTTAGGAAGAATGAAATTCAGTTGGAAATATAAATTTCTTGAAATGAAGACCCTAAGACACAAAAGGCTTCTCTCAAGAGAAAAGTATAAGTATGTAATATTTAGGATAAATGACAGAAAATCTGGAGAACATTCCTTCTCAGACCTATTTTCCCAAAGACAGGAAAAAACTATGAACTTTTCAGGAAAGTTTTTCACCAGGCTATAAAATCTCACTTATTGATTCTCTTTTTTCCCTGTCTTTAATTTTTTTTTTTTTAAGATTTTATTTATTTGACAGAGAGAAACACAGCCAGAGAGGGAACACAAGCAGGGGGAGTGAGAGAGGAAGAAGCAGGCTTCCCACCGAGCAGGGAGCCCGATATGGGACTCGATCCTTGGTCTCCAGGATCATGACCCGAGCCGAAGGCAGTCGCTCAACCAACTGAGCCACCCAGGCGCCCCCTGTCTTTAATTTTTAAAGTAAGTTTGAAACATCAAGATGTAGGTCCTCAGTCAACAACAACAAAAAAAGCATTCCTTGACTCTGCATGTTTGTTGAACTCTGACAATGGCGTGAAGCACTCCTTTGAGTTTTTCAGGTTGTGTTTCCATACCAAGAGCTCCTGCAATAGCTCTCGAGTCCTGTGAGAAGCTTGGCCAGAAGGAGAGCAGACGTGGCATTCATATGTTTCCCTGATGTTAGTTTCTTGAACTTGATTTCATTTATTCTTTTAACTCTTTTTTAAAGACTAGTGTCCTTGGCTTAAAATATTAGTTTTATTTTTTCATAAATTTGCTCAAGGCATTAACCCAAAATATGGATTAAAAAGTCAAGTAAATTCAAGTTCAACATGGGTGGTGTTATACATATAAAATGACTACAATTTTAAAATTAATCACAACCTTGATCAAGAAGAGATAAGAAAATGCAGAAGAACACTGCTTAAGAGCCTATGAAAGAGTTCACAAACTTATTTTGGTTTTACTAAATAACTCTCTGGGAAACTGGCTGACTCCCTATTGTCCATGCTACCAAAAGTAAGCACAGTTCAAAATTTACCCTGGCTGTGAAGTCATTTTATTAATCTTTGCATCCTTAGAACCAAGCATTATTTCTACAGCACAGGCAGATGGTCACTTTTCTTTTTCACTTGAATTCTTCAGCTTCCCCTTCTCTAACCCATAAAACAGGTTCTTATTGTTCTTTTTATTTTTCGTTTTTGCTCAGTGTGGTCTACTGACCTCCATCATAATTATCTGTAGAGTCTAGACCATAGCTACTGAGTCTGTTTCTGAAGATGGAATCTACGACTCTGAATTTTTAACAAGCTTTCTGAATCATTCTCATTCACATGGAATTTTGAGACCCTGTCCTACACACACACAAACACACACACACACACACACACACACACCATATAACAGGCACATCTCTTACTCAGAAAAATAAACTAAGTAGATTTTAGAAAGGAGGATTTTTCTACTTGGTTTTTGTTTTTTTTTTTTGTTTGTTTGTTTGTTTTATCAGTTTACTAAAAGGAAGGATTGCTCACCCGGGGGAGACCTATTTGCTAGGTGGATGATAGAAAACAGTAATACCTTTTACAAAATCTGCTTTGCATTTGCCATTCATTGACAAGTGTGTCTTATGAGGAATCAGGACCCCTCATGTTCTCTGTAATCCTCCCACATTCCCATCTGGAAATGTAACATATTTAAGCCACATGAGTCCTTCCATCTTCAAGAGCCCCACCATTTGGAGATGATTGAAAATACACAAAGAAGAAAGTTCTAGGATATCAAATATTTTAAAGTTGTAGAAATTAATAAAGTAGTGAATATCACATTTTAACCAAATCCATGCACTAAATATATTAAAGGGCAAAGACCTCCTACCCTCTTCATATTATGAGAAATTTCTCAAGTCCAGTTGTTGTTATCACTGCTTTTTTTTCCCTCATAGATTTTCTTACAGACATTTTCTCCTCTAGTGTTAGAATGGTCTGTGCAAAAGATGGTTAAAAAGGCCTATCTAAATAAGCAATTTTCATGTGGACAGATGTTGTGCTGGTTTTCTGTTTGCTTTGCTGTCAGTCATTAAAGTATCTGGAATTGCTAGAAGGCTAATCAGCAACTTTTTGACAAATGTCAAGTAATTAAACGATTATAGCTCTAGCTAACTTTTCGAAAAAAAATTAACAAGGCCCCTGTCAAACAGATGAACTCAGGCAGCCTTCTTTCTTAACTGTCCAGAACTGTTTCTAATAATGTGAAAGCTTTTGTTGAGAGAAGAGCTCTTAATGATGAAATGTAGAATGCACTAACAAGTACCCTCTACATTAGAAAATAGAAAACATTAAAAGTACACCACCAAAGACTTGGGGCCAGAGAAAAATCAGTAGGCTATTTGATCAATTTCTTTTTCCTGAGGGGGGGGGATACTCTGGATTCAAAAACTCTACCCATGTTTGCCCCTTGGTGCTCTTTGAGCTGGTTTTCCAATGATAGAGATCAGTTCATATTAATTTATCCCCCCTCTCTCACTTGTTTCCCATCACTGTCAGTACAGGGCTTTATGGGCCACTGCCAAGATAATACAAGTGAATTTGAGCATAAAGCAATGACTGCTTGCATTCCATCCCACCACCATCATCGAATATAGAAAGATAGCAACAGTATTAAATACACTGTTGAAAAATACAGTTTTTGTTATTGAATAATTGCAATAACAACAAAAAATACTGATACTCATGTAATCCTCATTTCAGTCTTATGAGTAATATTGTTTCTATTTTAAAGAGGAAATCTAAAGCACAAAAAAATTACCGGTGTTGCCAAAGGTTATATATAACCTGGTAAGTATCAGAGCCAGGATTCAAAACAATCAGGCGAGCTTCAGAACACACACTCTTTACCACTGTGTCATGCTATCAAGAAAAATATGCCAGTTCATGTAGATATGGACTCAAAACTTCATTATCAGAGCTCTAAACAAGTAAGCTTACCAGTCATAGGCAAATCTTGCATAACAATGTAGATGCATACCTAAAGGTCTTCAAAAAATTAAAGTAAATCATTTTTATCAAACAAAAAAATATGCCCTGGAGAAAACAGGTCTATCTCATCATAGGCATAATTTATAAGAATAACACAAGAGAAGTACTAAACGAGCTTTATATTAGAATTAGTTGTAATGCAGTAATAGTTTTGAGATTCAGGATCAACTTTATACTTGAGGACTTTAGCCTTCTTTGTCCACAATACATTGAGTTACTCTTACTCTTTTAGGAAAGTACTAAAGAGAGAATTTAAGCATATTAATTAGTGTTAACAGAAAATATATATAATTATATAAAAACATATTTATATATATTTATTTTTTATATATTTTATATATAAGATATAAAATATATATTATATATTTATACTATTTATATAATATATTTAAAATAATATATTTATATTATTTAAATATAAAATATATTTATATTTATATTTTATAATATATATAAAAATATATATTATGTAATATATATATTTTATAAATATAAAATAATACATTTATATTATTTAAATATAAAATTTATATTTTTATATAATATAAATATTATATTTATATAATTATATATTTATATAATTTTAATTTAGAAAAATGTTTTTAAAATGTTACATATGCACTCATATACATAAATTAATCCATATATATTGCTCAAGATAATGACAGAAAAGACTGTTGACTATAAATGATAAATATATGTTGGAGGGTAAAATGCAGTTAAGGGTATAAAAGTAAACTTATGAATTATACTAGGTAAGGATTATCTGTCAGACAAGGAAATCAGAAGAGAGAAAATAATGATGAAGGTCTCCATGGATAAATAAGGAAGAAAGGACTGCCATCCCAGGGGGACAGTCCCAAAATTGGAGCTAGGGATTCAGTCTTCTGATTAATGACTGTGATCATAACCACACCCCAACTCATACACACTACTCTTTCCAAAGTGAAGGAACTTCACAGACATCTTTGACTACAAGGAAAATACCTTAGGTATACCTTAGTCATGAAATTTTATGTCAACTTACCTTCCTCATCTGTAAAATGGAAAGCCTAAAATTGTCTACCTTAGAGAATGGTGGTGAGAGAGACAATGCATGGATAGGCCTAAGCACAGTGTGTGACACTGTAATAGGTAAGATATTAAAACTTACTAGAGTTATGAACCCAAAGAGTTGGAATTTTACTATAATTTGAGGGATGTCCCTTCTTTAATCTGCAGAAGCAAGCCAAATGGTAAAGGAGACATTATATATCCTTTTTTCTTGTCTTTCTATCTCTTTTGCATTCTCTGAGTACAGAAAGGTAAGATGAAAAATAATACATACTATGTTTAAAAAATACCACTGTTTTTCTTCTCATCTAGTCCCTAAAGAACTTTGGATCAAAACAATCTACAATAAGGAAAGTTAAGAAACTTTAATTAGGATCTTAAGTTCCCTTTATTAATAATGTCACTATTACTCATTTGGTATCAGAAAATATTGGGACGCCTGGGTGGCTCAGTTGGTTAAGCGACTGCCTTCGGCTCAGGACATGATCCCGGAGACCCGGGATCGAGTCCCACATCGGGCTCCCTGCTCGGCGGGAAGCCTGCTTCTCCCTCTCTCACTCCCCTTGCTTGTGTTCCCTCTCTGGCTGTGTTTCTCTCTGTCAAATAAATAAAATCTTTGAAAAAAAAAAAAAAGAAAATATTTATTATAAACTTATAAGGCCTCAGGCACTATTTGGGCATGAACACAGGGAAAAAAAACAGAAGTCTTTCTCCTTCAGATACTCAAAACTGAATAAGGGGACAGACCCAGGAAAACAACTGTTTTATTGGAGGATTTTACAAAGTACTTCCCAGATGAAGAATTACCCATGTCTGTTTAGAAAAATTAAGGAAGGCTCATAGTAGTAGGTGCTTTCCAGGCACTCAGGAGCATTTCAGAGAGAACAAGAATATTCAAGTCACAGAGGCTGAAACTATAAATATAAGAATTATAAACATCATTGGAGTAAAAGAGTGTTCTGGAGGACAGACAGAGTATGAGTCCAAATAGACTAGTAGCAATCTGCTCACAAAGGGATTTCATATCATAAAAAGGAGTAGAGAGAGAGAGAATGGATATCAGATGTATGTGATAGAAAGCTAATTTTAATGACAATGACTGACTGAAGTGGGTAGACAGAAGATGCAAGGATATCAAGAAGACTATGTGATAGCCCAAGCATCTAAACAAGGACTGAAAGAGTCAGAATAGAGTGGAGCAGAGGCCTAAGAACAGTATTTAATAGAATGCATAAATTGGATCTGTTGATTAATAAATATTAGAAATAAGATGGAGTGCTCGTAATGATGGCTCCATGATGAGGAATGCTAGAGGGAGCCATGTGTATGAGTCTAGGTTTAATGAAGAGACAAGAGTTCATGCAGTAATTTGAACAGAGCATGTTGACTACACAGAATCATTAACTAAAATAGGGGGTAACCTACAAAAAGTAAAACAGTGTGTCTATACTTCCTATAAGTAGAACTTATAGGCTACAAAAATGGCCAATTTAGGAACAGCCACTACTGTTTGTTCAGGTGAAACATCTGAGGAAGAAGTAAGTTTGGAAGAGGCCCCAGTCTTCCACCAAGGTCAAATTCCAGAAACTGATGAGCAGCCATGGCCCAGTAATGGCCAAGTATTTTCCTGAGATGTCACACCAGCAGCACACACTAGGACTTCAGTCTCTGAGGTGTTAGAGTAAGCTATCTACAGGGAGGGGCCACACTGCTGAATTCACTGGAAGGCTCCCCCTGGGGTGCTGAGGAAAGTTGGCCATGGGTAAGTCTTGCTGGAGCCTGTCAAGGAGAAGGAGCTATGAAAGAGAAACTCCTCTACCTGAAGTATACTTCAACATTCTTTCAAGACAGCTGGTAGAAGAGAAATTTATAGGGTCCAGCTCTATTGTCACAGAGAAGGCAATGAAGAGTGGATTTGGAGCTGAAAAGCAATAAATTGAGAACTGTCATGGTATGTCCAAGGAGGAGGTGAATTCTATTATGAAAATTTTGAGTTTGAAGTGCCTTTGGGGACACCCATATGGGATAATGGGCCTTGAAATCTAAGGAGAGACTTGAGTAGAGGTACAGATTTTAAGAATTTTCTACAGATTTATGGCAGATAGAGCCTTGAGCATGGATGAAATTGTTCAAAGAAAATGAGTTCTTTGAAAAGAAGATGGCAAGGACAAAGGGAAATAGCACATACTAAAAGAAGACAGAGGGAAAAGAGCCCACAAAAGAAACCCAAAGTGTTAGATAAAAAAAGACCAGAAAATGTTCACTAGATTTGAAATATAAAAGGTAAACTTAGTGAAAAAAACTTTCAATATAAGAGTGATAGTCAAAGTCAAATTACATGGATCCAGACACGAACAAGGGAGGAAATAGAGACAGGAAACAGACTTTATTCTTCAGGATGGTAACTAAAAGAGGATGAAGTGTCAGTGGAGAGAGGTTTTGTTAGTTTGCTTGCCTGTTTGCTTGTTTGCTTTGGATAGTGAGAGTTGGGCTTGAGGGACTGAGAGAGAAAAAAGTGGTGTGAAAGACATTTGAGCATGTGAAAAAAAAAAAAGAAGAAAAAGGAAAAAAGAAAAAAGAAAATCCAGACGGGAAAGAAAAGAGATAACTGATGAAGTAAATATTGGAGGAGACAGCACACAGATTAAGGAATCAATCAGATAGAAATGGAGATATCTCCTTTTCAATAATGTTTATCTGCCAATTAGTAAACAGAAATACATGGTGTAATTTCCACCCACCCTAAATTTAAAATACTACCTGACTCAGAAACTAAAGATTCCTTGAATTTTGAAGGTTGAAGGGAACTCAGAACAATGTTCTCAAAATTGCAGTCCACAAACCTTTAACATCAGAATGGGAGGAGGAAAGCCATTTTTATGAGGATTCCTGAGGAAATAACTTAAAAACAAGAAGGAGCCTACCTCAGGCCCTTTGGAGCCTCCCTATGTCACTGAGCTACCAGACTCATTTTACATCTGTTTCTTCTGCTAGACTCTGAAATCCTCAAGACAGGTCTGGCTCTGACTCAAATTTTTACCTTAGTGACCAGCCAAGGACAATCAGTGTGGAATACGTACAGAAATGAATAAATCAACCCAAGCCTCAAACACCAGCAACAACAAAACAAAACAAAACAAAATAAGAGCCCAGAAAGCAGCACTGGGCCTTCTTCAACCAAAGCAGATTCCCCATTTCATTCATAGGAGACTCTTCCTATAACACCATCTGAAAGCTATGCTTTAGTCCCACCCATTCATTTTCCAGATGAGAAACCTGGGGAATTGAGAAGACAAGGAACTAATCCAAAATGCGAGGGCTACTCTGTCACTAGGACACAGGTCGCAGTTCATTATCAATAATAAACCAGTTAATTTATCAATTCTCCCAAACTTAAACATTTATACTATTTGCAATTTAATCCAAATAATTTTGACCTCAACCTGACCCTTTTCTCAGCATGGTATCCTACACTTTCATTTAAGAAAATCAAGAAAACATCTATCTGTGGCTTCTTATGTGTTTGCTTAGCAGAAATGCATTGAGAAGTAGCTATTCTCATAAACTTTGAGACTCATAAACAATAAAGAACCTCAAGGAACTGACTGAATATGTTGTGTTCTACCACATCAATGTCCTATTTTGGCTAGATGATTTGCTATTTTCCCTGTAAGAAAAAGAAAGTCCACAACTGCCCTTGGGAAATAATCCTGTGTCTTCTCACTTTTGCTATAAGCAATCAAATGAAATAAAATAAAACCTTTCATGTTCTAGCTTCAGGTTTTAGGGAGTGAACCATCAAAATTACCTTAGGAAAATTTTGTAAACTACATATTCCCTTGCTCTAATCAAGATATCCTGATACTTATTAACCCCAAGACAATTTATATACAAAGAAAGAAGTGAAAATTAAATCAATGTTAAATATATATACTAAGCCAAAGTCAGAATAACAAGGCTAAAGCACCTGTATTAATATCAGATTAGTAAGATTTTAAAGAGTATTATCAGAGATAATAAAAATAAGATACAAAAATCACAAATACATATAAACTTAAAATCGCAGAATTAAAGAGAGAAATACAGAATTCTATAATCAAATTTTGAGATGTTAACAGCCATCTCCATCTCATTCATTGATAAAACAGCTAGATATAAGCTCAATAATAACATAAGTGATCTGGAAACACCAAGATCCACCATGACATAATTTATGTTAACAGAATCAGCAAATGCAGAATACATATTATTTTCAAGTATACATGTACATGATATATTCACCAAGATAGAGCACAGGATCATAAAATAGTTCTCAATAAATTAAAAAAAGATTAAAACCTGACAGAGCATGTTCTCTGACCATGACAGAATTAACGTGCAGATGAACAACAATGAAAAACATAAATATGATTTCAATATTTATAAGCCCTTATAAGCAAAAGTTTCTTAGAACACAAAGAACTCAAATCATAACAAAATTGATAAATTGGGACATTTCAAAATTAAAACCTTTCATTCTTCGAAAGACACAATTAAGAGAAGGAAAAAGATACAATGTCAATTGGGAGAAAAATTTTGTGACATGTACATAAGACAAATAACTTGGATCCAGAACGTTGGATCCAGAATATCTAAACAATTATTCTAATTCAATAATAATAAGAAAAAAAAACATGGGGTGCCTGGGTGGCTCAGTTGCTTGAGCGACTGCCTTCGGCTCAGGTCATGATCCCAGAGACCTGGGATCGAGTCCCACATCGGGCTCCCTGCTCCGCGGGAAGCCTGCTTCTCCCTCTCTCACTCCCTCTGCTTGTGTTCCTTCTCTGGCTGTGTTTCTCTCTGTCAAATAAATAAAATCTTTAAAAAAAAAAAAAAAAAAAAAAACCAATTCAAAAAGTAGACAAAAGACGTGAAAAGACACTTCACAGAAGAAGACAGATGAATAAATCACATGAAAAGATGCTCAGCATCACTAATCACTAGGGAAATGCAATCTGAAACTCTAATAAGGTACACATCTGTTAGAGTGACTGAATTATTAAAAATAAAAATAACCTTACCAAGTCTCGCAAGATAAAGAACAACTGGAATTCTCACACACTGCTGGTGGGGCTATAGAATGGTACTGCCACTTTGGAAAACAATTCAGCAGTTTTTAAAAATTTAGAGGTTACTTTCCATACAGTCTAAACTATTCTACTGCTTGGTATTTATACAGGAGAATCTATGGCATAAAAACTTGTACATGAATGCCCATAATAAACAGCTTTACCTTTAACAGAAACTAGAAACAACCCAAATGCCCATTAACAGGTGAATGGATAAATAAATTTTGGTATATTCATACAGTGGAATACTGAATCACTGTTATACACAACTATATGGCTGGACATCAAAATTATTATACTTAGTGAAAGAAGCCAAAAGAGAGAGAGAGAGAGAGAGAGAAAGAGGAAGAGTGAGAAAATATACTGTATGCTTGAATTCATATAAATTTCTAGAAAACACAGATCAATCTATAACAGAAAGCAGATCAGTGATTGCCTGGGGACAGAAGAGGAATAGATTACAAAGGGGCAGAAGCTAAACATGCTTTAAGATTTTAGTGATGATTTCATGGGGTCATCCATATGTTGAAACTAACCAATACACATTTTAAACACACACTTTATTGTACTCATTCATACTTCAATAATGATATAAGAAATTAAAAAAATAATAATGCAGCATTGGGAGAGAGTGGGCTGACTACAGAAGAAAAAAGATCAGCCAGAGGTTGATAACTACTGAAGTTAGGAAATAGGGTAAATAAAGGGAATTCACTAGAGTAATATCTTTACTTCCACTTTTCTTTGAAATTTGGCTTAAACAAATGTTTCAGAATCTCTGAATAAATGGAGCACTGGGTGTTACACATAAACAGTGAATCTTGGAACACTACATCAAAAATTAATGATGTATGGTGACTAACATAACAATTTTAAAAAGTCTCTAAATAAAGCCTATTAAAAATACAGTCTTGATTCCTCATAAAACCTGTAGAGAGAAATTAATTTTCTGGTCATGGTAGCTGCTTAGCATTCTAGCCACCATTTTGCTGACTAAACGTGCTTATATATGTTAATTAATATTTTCTTATGATTTTGTAAATGAACCAGTCCAAAGCACAGTGACACTGGGAGCAAGAGGTTGAGATCAAGAATTATCTTTGGAGATGTTTGTGATTCTAAGTTAGGGTTATTAAGAAAAGAAAATCCAAAACTTGGAAATGGGCAAATGGATGACCATATTTTCTTTCAATGTCATGCTGGAAATTGTCTAACAAACATAGCCAGGATTTATTTAATTCTCTAGGGTATGCATCTTTGTTTGACTTACTATTTACTATTGATTAGAATAGTTTAAAATTCAATGGAGAGATGTTAACTTGTAGAGAGTTTACAATGATGCAAATGGTTCTTGTCCAATAACAATAAAGTTTGTCTAGTCGAGATTTTAATCCACTAAAGAGGCAAATGACCCCTGCCTAGTTATAAAAAAAAAAGATAACCCCAAATATTATACTTTTTCCTTTTTTTCTTTTTAGTTTTTTTAATTATGTTCAGTTAGCAGTTAGCATATAGAACCTCATTAGTTTTAATGTAGTGTTCAATGGTTCGTTAGTTGCATATAATGCCCAGTGCTCATCACCACCCGTATTACACTTTTTCTTTAGGACGTCAGCTGGGCTTGTATTTAACTTGGCAATCCTCTACTCAGCATTCATTCTTTCAGTGACTACAAATATTTTTCTCTACTATACGCCCCTGAATCAGATTTACCATACCTTACATTCTCTCATTATAAAGTTAGATATGATAGCCAAGATATGGAAACAACCCAAGTGTTCACCTATGGATGTACTGGATAAAGAAAATGCAGTGAGTGAGTGTGTGTGTGTGCACGCATGTACATACAATGGAATAATAAAAAAAATGAGACCTTGCCATTTGTGACAACATGGATGGAACCTGAGGGCATTATGCTAAGTGAAACAAGTCCAACAGAAAAAGACAATTATCATATGATCTACTTATATGTAGACTCTTAAAAAAAAAAAGAAGAAGAAAAGCTTCATAGATGACAAGAGTAGATTGGTGATTGCCAGCAGCATGGCTGGGGGGATGGGGTATGAAAGGGGTCAAAAGGTACCAACTTTTAGTTATAAAATAAATACATCATGGGAATTTTTTAAAAGTTAAATCTTTACATGCTTACTTCTACATGATTGTCTAAAAACCTCCAAATCCTGCCTTGTATCAGGCACATTATCTCTGCATAAAAATCTCACAGTGATAGAAGCAAAGGGGACAATATTATTTTTGGCTCATCTTGTGCCTGAAACTCAAGTGCAGAACCTCAGAGTAAACTGGGCTTATGGACTAAGGAAAATCTTTCTCCTTCACCTAACCCCAAATTTCGGTTGTATTAGTAGGCAGCTATCCCAGTTCTCACAAATGAAGAGAGAAAAAAGCAGAAGGAAGAGCCACACTCATGGGTGACCTTTGAGCAAATACTTACTCTTTGAAAAATGTGGCTTAATCGATATTCTGAAATCTGTGAAATTAAACACAATGTGGTAGCAAGAAGAATGAGAAGCAGTAGCAAGGGGGCTAATCCCCTAGATACCTAACACTGAGTAGCAAGACTGATGGGACCAAGTCCTGGGAAAGGTTACAGTCTAGTTGGACAGGCCAGACTCTCTGCTTCTGCATAATAACAGAGCTATTCATAGAGAAGTTCTAGGTTAGAGGAATGCAAGGTTACTGAGGCCTGGGGTACTCAGACTGAAACGTGATGGGTGAAATATAAGCGGCTTTTTGGTGTTTCCCTTGTTTTTCTTTCTTTTTTTTTTTTTTAGGTTTAGGAAAGAAGTAAATGCAGGAATTTATAAAATAACTTTGGAGAAAGGAAGGGTACAGCGTCTCTCCTAAGATACCAGTTCTGGTTCTGAAGAGCATAAACATAGGAACGACAGTGTTAATACACACATTACATGTATATTTAAATAAAATATGAAAAGGCGATGAGTGGGGAGGGGACAGCAGGCAGGCTTGGACCAGAGGCAGAAGGCTGAGTTCTAACACAGAGTGACAGCACCATGCGATGCTGGGGAGAAGAGAAGGCCTTGCCCCCAGCAGTCAGGCCCTTCCTCTGTAAGCATGTCCTCAGAGCACTGATGATGGATGGTTCTCTGAACATTCCAGTGCTTGAAGTTTAGCAAATCTGAACAGCCCTCTAGACATCAACAGTAACTCCCCAGATACTCATGTTTATCTTCTTCTAAAACAAATTGGACTGGGAGAATGAAAATAAAGGGAGATGTCATGGAAGATGTGTGTTTTTGGTTAGGGAGGAGAAAAAGACCATGTTTTCAGGGGTTTGAATCCCAGAGGAAGCAAATACTTAAGCACTGTCTCGTGTGCAGGGCCCCAAACCAGCAGCGAAAAGCCTGGAAGCCAGCCCTGGCTCTGGCCGAGCCGCTAGCTCTCTTGGACAAGCCATCTAACCATCCTGCTCTTCCTTTCCTATCTGTAAAATGAGCGAATTAAATGAAGGGAATTATCTCCTAGTTTTCTTCCAACTCTAAAGTATTGAATACTAAATGTTATGAGTACTAGAAATTAAACTTAACAGTAGATGGAAAGAATAGGAAAGGAGAAAGGTTTGATTTTACCTAAATAAATCAGCAACAATCGTTGAATCCACCTCTTCAGAAAACATTTAAGTTCTTTGCTTTCTGAATAGAAAGCAAGCTATATGAGAGAATGGGCCTTACAATCATAGTCACAATGCTGAGAAAAAATGGGGGGAAAAAACCCCAACCCAATCCATGGTCGTTGTTTGATTAAAGAGATGCTGCCTCCTGCCTGCAGGACAAGATCAACATAGCAATTGAGCTGAACCGTTTCCTAAGGGCAGACCCAAACAACTGTTCTAACAGTCCAGCTTTTGGGAGTTGTTGGTATTGTTTGGTTGGTTGTTGTTTTGCTTTGGTTGGTTTTTTTTTTTTTTTAGGGTGGTGGAAAGAAAATATGCTATAAAGTTAAATTTTTCTAAAGTTTGCAAGCATCTGACTGGAAACGTTTCCTGACTAAATGTAAGTCCCGCCCAAGCTTGTGTTTAGTTAGTTCCCTTCACAGGCTCTCCTCCCCAGAGCCTGGTTTTCTTCTCCGTGCTGTGTGCCACCTGGTATGCAGCTGAACAAAGAACAATCCTCTCCATTTTGCATCAGTCTTGCTTGAAGAGTTCATAAGAAAACAGTGATACCAAATGTGGCAGGCTCTTGAGAAAATATAATTACACAGAAACAAATAGGGTATGTGTTAGCCTAAATATGTCTGGAGTGATTTATTATTTTTGTTACAGTTCAATAAGTTTTTGTCTTTGATGTGGAGATTTTCATTGAGGAAAATGTATGGTAAATTCTAACAGTAAAATAAGCGTTATAAAAGCATGGACTCTAGAGCCTGGCTGCCTGGGTTTGAAGCCCAGCCTCACGCTGACTAGTTCTGTGGCATGGGATAATGTGCTTCACCTCTCTGGGCTTCCGTTTGCACAGCCATCAAGTAGAGGTAACAGTGAGGCTTGTCTCCCATTGCAGCAACTCATCTTTGTAATGTCCTTAGAATAACAGCTGGCACATAGTCAGTGCTACATAAGTTTTATGAATGCGAACAAATATTTGTTAAATAAATAAGCAGGGAGAGGAGGAAGACCTGAACCCTTACTTTCTCAGACACTTTGGCTTTTTTAATCATCACCCATGTCTTTCTTCTGCATCTTTATATTCCATAACCATTAATCATCTTTTCTCTACCCTCTTCTCAGCTATGCTCTTTCTTACGCTCCCAACATTATAGAGAAAATAAGAATCAAAGAGTCATAGGGCAAGGATGTATTTCTACGAGAGTTAGTCCTTTCTTCTACAAGGAAAAGAAACTGAGACCCAGAGAGATTAATTATAGGTCCAGGGTCAAACAGTTAATAAAGGATCACTACTTATCAGACATTTAAAAAGCTCCTTCTCCTTTAAAGCCCAGTATTCCTGACACTGAGCCTCCCCATTACTTCCCCCTCCCCACACCTTTACCCTCCCTCCTCTCCACCTAGTCTTCCTTTTTGTTCTTTCTCTCTTTCTGTCCCTCAACCACACCTCACTCTGGTGGAGGGCTGAAAACTGAGTATCTTGCTCAAGTCTGTTCTCTTTTTTTTTTTTTTTTAAGATTTTATTTATTTATTTGACAGAGAGAAACACAGTGAGAGAGGGAACACAAGCAGGGGGAGTGAGAGAGGGAGAAGCAGGGTTCCCGTCAAGCAGGCAGCCTATTGTGCGGCTGGATCCTGGGTCTCCAGGATCATGACCTGAACCGAAGGCAGTTGCTTAAGCAATTGAGCGACCCAGGTGCCCCTCAAGTCTGTTCTTAATAGCCTTTCTTATCTGGTTGCTTGAATTCCCTTTTGCTGGCGCAAATAATACGCCTATAGTTCTGAAACAAAAATGGAAACCAGGCTAGGATTAGAGTTTTTTACCTTTCTAAAAAAAGAAGTGATATGTGAATGAGTTAAGAAAAACATAAAACTTCAATCATAGGTGATTTTGCATTTAGAGAATTAACTTCCTTTAAAAGAATGAAGGTACCTGAAATTGGTACTATTCTAGAATTCAAATGCGCAGGTATATACCGTATACAATTGAAATGACACACATATTCAAGCCCCTGGTATCTTACTGGCTTCCACGCTATGTTCTTTCAGTCCTCTGGCCACTAGTCACTCGGCCACCAAGGTATATACATTAGCATAACGTATTTATCATCATTTCTTGAGTAGCTACCATCTGCAAAGAATCTGATGACACATTAAGCAAACAAAAAAAGCAGTGTAGTTTGTACTTTAGTGGGATAAACAGAAAAAAACAACAATTAAATAAGTTTAAGTGTTAAAATGGAGTAAAACACATAAAAGTATTGGTCCACAGAGCCTCAGTCAAGAGTTAAATGCACAAAAGAAGACAGTCTAATACAGTCATGTTGGGTAACATATAAGTAATCAATAAACAAATATGCATAATTACCCATGAGATCACTGCTGAGAAGAAGATGATCAAGGTGCTATCATAGATGAGAAAAAGGAACAAGGGAAGGCTCATTTGTTTGGTGTATCTAGGAAGGTTTCTCTGAGGCAGGGGTCTGAGTTCACTGCAACCTGAAGAATGAGTTGAGTGACGAGTGACCCAGGCAGAGGAAGGGCATGAATGGAGTCCTGATGGAATAGAGAGCTCAGTGCTTCTGTGCTTAGGGCTGAACAGGGACCAGCTGTGCCTACTGGTTGTGAGCAACAAGAGATGGTGCACAGATGAGCCTGGCGTTAGAGACAGGACCTGGAGCCTGCAGAGCCTCAAAGGCAATGTTAAGAGTCTATATATTTTCCTAAGCAATGAGGAACCCTTGAAAGATGAAAAACAAGGACATTACATGATCTTATTTGCATTTTAAATAAATCACTATGATTACCAGTGTGGAGAATGGATTGCAGGGGGATACGGATAGAAAAGGGAGACCAATTAGGAAACTCTTCCAGTGGTGAATGGAGGGATAATAATGGATTAGACTAAAATAAGAAGGCAGTGAGGACATGGGAGAAAGTCAATCAATTCAAGACAAGTTATGGGGTTGAATACATAGATAGTTTGATAAATTGGAGGAGAGGGACATTATTTATGAAGGATACTTCCATGTTTTTGACCTAAATTTTCTTTCTTAATTTCACTCAGTATTTTTTTTTCCTTTTCTTCATTTTCTGGTCATCTTTCTTGTGTCCCTTGTACACTACAGAAAGAAGCAAAATAATAGAACCAGGCTATGCTCTTAAAGTTTGCAAGCTGTAGGACTTTACATTGTATAAAAATGTGGACCCACTCTATAAATATGTTTCCATTATGATTTGAGATTGTCCCGGATTTGTTAAGCTATTTTGTACTACCCATATCTTGAATTCTGCCAATAGAATATCCATCTGGCCCTATATAGCATTCCATCTCTTAGAATTTTCCAGGCAAAATGCAAATATTCTAGGCAGGGTCGATGCTACATGTCTTTCATTCACCTTTGAAAGAAATATTTTAGCAGAGAGCTCAGAGGAAGTCCTTCACTGGGTTATATCATAAGGTTCAGAAATGTGAAAGAAAAAGAGGAAGGGCACTAATGAGGGAAATGAAGGATACAAACTTATGACTTCTTCAGAGTCTGGCTCATGACCAATATGGGATGTAACTTACAATGAGAATGTCATTTTCCTGGTATATGAAAACATGCATATTCAGGTGAATAATCAGTTGAAGTAAATAAGAAAGGTACATCTAGTATGTGTTAGAACACAGTTAACAGTTGAGAGGAAACCACTGTGCTTACAAACATGACTACAGAATATTATGTGATGTTCTTTCCTCCATGCTTTAAAAAAAAAAAACAAAAAAAACAAGAAAAAACACACACAAAAAACAAGAATGAAACTAATTAAGATGGAAAAGCACGGTCAGAAATTTTTGGGGAAAAAGGTGTTTGGAGCAATTAAAAGCAAAGACTTTAAAATAAAAATATATATATATCATTGAAAGTTGAGAGAAAATCACCAAGGACAGAGACCCAAGGAAATCAGTGCAAGATTATTGTGAAGACAGATTTTAACTCTTTATGTAAATAAAAAGATTATAGAGTAAAATTAATAATTAGTAATTATACAGTAAAATTAAAAACTTACATGCAATATTAAGAATTTAAGTAAAAGTTCAGTTATTTCATTCATTCATAATTCAAAAACCATTTAATGAAACTCTATTACATAGCTATGAAACATTTTTATTCATTTGCTCCTTCACTGTATCTTTTTAACAACTGTTTATTAAGAACCTACTACTCCCTGTGGATGCAGAAGTAAACAAAACTATAAAGTCCCTGTCCTCATCAGAGCTTACATTCTAGTGCAGAAACAAACAATAAACATGTCATCAAATAAATAGGTAAGAATTTAAAATAGTTCTAGGTTCAATAAAGTGGTAATGGGATGGAGTATAACTAGGTAAAAGAACAGAAAAATTAAGGAGTATTGCAGCTAGGGTCAGTGAAGGTCACTTAGAGAACGTAATATTTTAACTGAGATGTGAGCTAGAAGAAACTGACCATGTGAATATTTGGGAAATGAGCATCCAAGTAGAGGGAACAGCAATGGCAAAGACCATGAGTAGGGAAAAGCTCTATATGCTTAAGGGACAGAAGAAAGCAAAGGTGGCTGGACAACCATGACTAATTATGGGTAGGTGGTGGTGACTATGGTGGAGAATCATAGGCAATGGGTTCTGGTGGCCTGAGAAACACAATATTGCATTTAAATTGGATTCTAGTCACAAAGAGAAGCTATATGAGGGTTTTAAGCAAAATAGGATGTGATCTATGATCTGGTCTATTGTGGGAGAAATAAAGAATTTTTAGAACATTTGTTACCCATTCAGGAGGGACAGAGGAACTCAGAGTATAGTCAGTCCAACTTAGGTGGGAGGATTATAGGAATCCATGGGGGCGGGGGGCGGGAACTAACTGATGTGGTGAGCCTTCAAACTGATTGAGCCCAAGGAAGTAAGAAAAAGAGAGTTCTAAACAGAGAGAATTCCATGAACATAGACAGTATAAGCAAAGGCAACGTAGCAGGACACTGCGTGAATGGACAGACAAATTACAGCAGGTCTGAGCTGGTGGAGAAAGAAAGTTAAAATGCAACATGGGGAGTCTGAGCTCAGGTAGGAGAGAATAGTACATGGAACGTTGTGCGTGCACGTGTGCATGCATGCGTGTGTGTGTGTGTGTGTGTGTGTGTGTGTATGTATTAGGGTAAAAATTCTGGATTTTACTCTTTGTATAAGGTATCAGAGGATTTTAAGCAGGACGGTCAAAAGGTCCAATTTATGATTTAAACAGAATAACCTGAGGCACTGTCAAAATCAAATTTGACCATAGAAATAGATGCAGAAGGAAAGTTACCAGGATAATGAAATAATCCAGAGAGCAGTTGATCAGATCCTGAATGCAGCTGTGCTGGGGGCAGTAATAGTAATAGTTTGAATATACTGTGGCACTGGCACTGTTCTAGCCATTCTTTTAAGCAATTATTAGCTATTAACTCATTCGATGGTCAAAAATCCTATAAGGTACAACCTATTCCTATCCTCATTTTATAGATAAGGAAACTGAGGTAGAAAACCATTAAGTAACTTGCCAAAAAGTAACAAAACAATACGGTAATAAAGCTAGTAAGCAGTAAGCTGGGAGGATGAAGGGAAGGAATTCAAGAAATATTTAGAGAAAAAAGTTTTTCAAGAAACACCTAAGGAAAAAATTAGCAACATTTTGTAAGTAGGAAAAGTTAAGAAAATCCCACATTTCCAGTTGCGCCTTGGGTGTTTGACTCGGGCACTGAGACAGAAAAACAGTACATAAGAAACTAGCAAATCTGTCGAGAAATGGATTATTCAGTGGAGATTCTGAGGCATGTGTGGAGTATCTAAATGGGTACAGTGAGTAGGAATTTGGAAAAGTAGTTTAAATTGCAAGACAGAGGTCTAGGACAAAGATATAAAACTATACAGCACTGTGTATATAAATGGAAATAAAAGCCATGAAAAACTTTTAACAGAAAAGGTACACTTATCAATAGCATAAATAGGAAAGGATGTTACTGGGATTCAGTAGGCATCTGTTTCTTCCCTAATGAGCCAGCAGTCCTCAAAGTTTCAGGTATGTTCTTAGGTCAAGGAAAAACAAAACAAAACAAAATTAAAAAAAAAAAACAGCGGATTTTATCATCAGTTTAGAGGAAGAATACAGTATTTTAGTTGCTTACAGTTTTTAAAGAAAACTTTATCTTGAAGCCAATATGTAATTTAGAGTTCAACCAACTAAAAATATTTCAAGCTGTAGAGCTTGCTGAAATTGATGATGGAATTCTTATTACAGATTTACTTAAGAATGGAAAATTGGTGGATAGAATTTTATATTAAGGTGTAAAATATGTAAGAATCATTCTTTTTCTGGGAACTACCAATCATCTAGTCAAAAGTGATGAAAACTAAGAAATAATAAGGAACAAAATAAATCCTCTTTGTATTCATCATGACACTGAAAATCTAATATAAAATTTTTTTCACTAGGGGATCTTTTCCTGAGATATGACTTTGGATTCCAAGTCCGGAAATTCTCCTAAGTATAGTGTGTAGAAAACTAAGAAATTGACATATATAGGTTAAGCAACAGAGGGAAAAAGCATGCCATTCTTGGTTTGTCAGGGGATCAAAGTGATCCCTTTAAACATGTTCTCAAACCCAGGGTCTCTGCCTCTGAATGTGAGAAAAGATGGAGCAGAAAAGCAAAATGACAGTTTAGAATATGACCATACATAAACCTAACAGATTACTCTTAAATTTACCAATACATTTAACAAAGTACTATTGGCTGCAACATGCCCACATCCTGATGTTCCATTGCCAGTCACTATTCAGACAGGCACACAGATGGACAGACAGAATATGTGCACATAGATCTACCAATAGTTAACCCTTGAACAACACAAAGGTTAGGAGTGCTGACCCCTGCAGAGTCGAAATTATGTCTATAAATTTCAGTTCTCCCAAAACTTAACCACTAAGAGCCTATTGCTGACTGGAAGCCACCCTGATAACATCAGTCAAATAATATGTATTTTGGGTGTTACATGCATTATATATTATATTCTTACAATAAAATTTACTAGAAAAAAACAAATCAAGAAAATTATAAGGAAGAGAAAATACATTTATAGTACCATATTGTAGGTGGACCCATGCAGTTCAAACCTGTGTTGTTCAAGGGTCAAACGTACTTTCCACTTAATTCTGTCTTTTTATTCATGTCTATTATCAACTCTTATTACCTGTTTTTCATTTATTCTGAATCTATTTCTAAAATTCAAGCACTGAGAGATAATAGAATACCTCATATATGCCTGGAGATAAGATATGAGTACAGTACAGTCTTTGCCCTGGGGATACAGTCTGGTAGAAGGATAAATTAGGGCTTGTTACTCTCTCTCCTTGATAACTAGACACTTTTCTCTCTCTCTTTTTTTTTGCTTCCTTTAACAAAGAAAAGGCCATCCTTGAACAACTAATAAGGTACCCAGATTATACTTTATAAAATTTATGTTGTTTTCTATAATACTAAGAATCCAGTAATGCTTCTTTTCATTGAATTCACAGCACTTACTGTTTTAATATATTTGGCTATTAATTGTGCATGGTCCTATAATACTTCTTGTATCACCATTCTTTATATGGCACTTTCAGATTCTATCATTTGTATATATCTTATATTCCCAACTGGCTTATGAACTAAGTCAGCAACCTTATTTTACTCTTGCTTGTACCTCTCTATCAAGCTGAAAAGAATTCCTTGAACCTAGAAAGTCTCAATAATTATGTCTTGACCAATCAAACTATTTTTAATGGTCAAAATACTTATTTCAAGACAGGATTAGTTCACTCATTCATTTATTCAATTACACTGGAAATGTAGCACCAAATTCAGTATAGACAAAGAAATCTTGAAGCTTCAAACTATTAGGGACAAGGTGATAATTAAATACCCCAATAGATAATACAATGTCAGGTACTGTTAATGCTCTGAAGAATAAAACAGGCTAAAATAATACAGAGTGATCAGAATGATCAGGTAAGATCTCTCTGAAGAACTGACATGAAAAGAGATCTACCTGCCCAGGTAGTGACCACTAAATACAAAGACCTAAGAGTGAAACATCCTTGGTGAGTTAAAGACACAGCACAAGAGCCACAATACCCAGATCAGAAGGTGCTGAAAGAAGAGGAATAGAGCAAGGATACCTGGGTGGCTCAGTCAGTTAAGCATCTCCCTTCGATTCAGGTCACAATCCCTAAGTCTGGGGACCAAGTCCCTTGCTCAGGAGGGAACCTACTTTCTCCCTCTGCCTTCCACTCCCCCTGCTTGTGCTTTCTCTCTTTCTGACAAATAAATAAAATCTTAGAAGAAGAAGGAGGAGGAGGA